>CAWVNZ010002273.1:0-268361 GCA_963930735.1 Dioctria linearis | reverse complement strand
TGGCGCAATTAAAATTTGTGACAGTATAAAATTATTTTTTGAATAATTTACTATAGAAAAGTCAATCCCTGGCGCAATTAAAATTTGTGACAGTTGAAAATTATTTTTTGAATAATTTACTATAGAAAAGGCAATCCCTGGCGCACATAAAATTTGCGACAGTATAAAATTAGTTTTTGAAAAATTTACTATAGAAAAGGCAATCCCTGGCGCAATTAAAATTTGCGACAGTATAAAATTATTTTTTGAATAATTTACTATAGAAAAGTCAATCCCTGGCGTAATTAAAATTTGCGACAGTATAAAATTATTTTTTGAATAATTTACTATAGAAAAGGCAATCCCTGGCGCAATTAAAATTTGCGACAGTATAAAATTATTTTTTGAATAATTTACTATAGAAAAGTCAATCCCTGGCGCAATTAAAATTTGCGACAGTAGAAAATTAGTTTTTGAATAATTTACTATATAAAAGGCAATCCCTGGCGTAATTAAAATTTGTGACAGTATAAAATTATTTTTTGAATAATTTACTATATAAAAGGCAATCCCTGGCGCAATTAAAATTTGCGACAGTATAAAATTAGTTTTTGAAAAATTTACTATAGAAAAGGCAATCCCTGGGATATTTAAAATTTGCGACAGTAGAAAATTAGTTTTTGAATAATTTACTATAGAAAAGTCAATCCCTGGCGTAATTAAAATTTGCGACAGTATAAAATTAGTTTTTGAAAAACTTACTATAGAAAAGGCAATCCCTGGCGCAATTAAAATTTGTGACAGTATAAAATTATT
The DNA here is from genome assembly GCA_963930735.1 of Dioctria linearis. Lineage (NCBI taxonomy): Eukaryota > Metazoa > Arthropoda > Insecta > Diptera > Asilidae > Dioctria > Dioctria linearis. The sequence continues at coordinate 267,566 of CAWVNZ010002273.1, read as the reverse complement.
TTTTGAATAATTCACTATAGAAAAGGCAATCCCTGGCGCAATTAAAATTTGTGACAGTTGAAAATTATTTTTTGAATAATTTACTATAGAAAAGGCAATCCCTGGCGCAATTAAAATTTGCGACAGTATAAAATTATTTTTTGAATAATTTACTATATAAAAGGCAATCCCTGGCGCAATTAAAATTTGCGACAGTATAAAATTAGTTTTTGAAAAATTTACTATATAAAAGGCAATCCCTGGCGCAATTAAAATTTGTGACAGTTGAAAATTAGTTTTTGAATAATTTACTATAGAAAAGGCAATCCCTGGCGTAATTAAAATTTGCGACAGTATAAAATTAGTTTTTGAATAATTTACTATAGAAAAGGCAATCCCTGGGATATTTAAAATTTGTGACAGTTGAAAATTATTTTTTGAATAATTTACTATAGAAAAGGCAATCCCTGGGATATTTAAAATTTGTGACAGTATAAAATTAGTTTTTGAATAATTTACTATAGAAAAGGCAATCCCTGGCGCAATTAAAATTTGCGACAGTATAAAATTATTTTTTGAATAATTTACTATAGAAAAGGCAATCCCTGGCGTAATTAAAATTTGCGACAGTAGAAAATTATTTTTTGAATAATTTACTATAGAAAAGGCAATCCCTGGGATATTTAAAATTTGTGACAGTATAAAATTACTTTTTGAATAATTTACTATAGAAAAGGCAATCCCTGGGATATTTAAAATTTGCGACAGTATAAAATTATTTTTTGAATAATTTACTATAGAAAAGGCAATCCCTGGGATATTTAAAATTTGTGACAGTATAAAATTATTTTTTGAATAATTTACTATATAAAAGGCAATCCCTGGCGTAATTAAAATTTGCGACAGTATAAAATTATTTTTTGAATAATTTACTATAGAAAAGTCAATCCCTGGCGCAATTAAAATTTGCGACAGTATAAAATTATTTTTTGAATAATTTACTATAGAAAAGGCAATCCCTGGCGCACATAAAATTTGCGACAGTATAAAATTATTTTTTGAATAATATACTATAGAAAAGGCAATCCCTGGCGCACATAAAATTTGCGACAGTATAAAATTATTTTTTGAATAATTTACTATAGAAAAGGCAATCCCTGGGATATTTAAAATTTGCGACAGTATAAAATTATTTTTTGAATAATTTACTATAGAAAAGTCAATCCCTGGCGTAATTAAAATTTGCGACAGTATAAAATTAGTTTTTGAAAAATTTACTATAGAAAAGTCAATCCCTGGCGCAATTAAAATTTGTGACAGTTGAAAATTATTTTTTGAATAATTTACTATAGAAAAGTCAATCCCTGGCGCAATTAAAATTTGCGACAGTATAAAATTATTTTTTGAATAATTTACTATAGAAAAGTCAATCCCTGGCGCAATTAAAATTTGCGACAGTAAAAAATTATTTTTTGAATAATTTACTATAGAAAAGTCAATCCCTGGCGCAATTAAAATTTGCGACAGTATAAAATTATTTTTTGAATAATTTACTATAGAAAAGGCAATCCCTGGCGCAATTAAAATTTGTGACAGTTGAAAATTATTTTTTGAATAATTTACTATAGAAAAGGCAATCCCTGGGATATTTAAAATTTGTGACAGTTGAAAATTATTTTTTGAAAAATTTACTATATAAAAGGCAATCCCTGGCGCACATAAAATTTGCGACAGTATAAAATTATTTTTTGAATAATTTACTATAGAAAAGGCAATCCCTGGCGCACATAAAATTTGCGACAGTATAAAATTATTTTTTGAATAATTTACTATAGAAAAGGCAATCCCTGGCGCACATAAAATTTGCGACAGTATAAAATTATTTTTTGAATAATTTACTATAGAAAAGGCAATCCCTGGGATATTTAAAATTTGCGACAGTATAAAATTATTTTTTGAATAATTTACTATAGAAAAGTCAATCCCTGGGATATTTAAAATTTGCGACAGTAGAAAATTATTTTTTGAATAATTTACTATAGAAAAGTCAATCCCTGGCGTAATTAAAATTTGTGACAGTTGAAAATTATTTTTTGAATAATTTACTATAGAAAAGTCAATCAATGGCGCAATTAAAATTTGCGACAGTTGAAAATTATTTTTTGAATAATTTACTATATAAAAGGCAATCCCTGGCGTAATTAAAATTTGCGACAGTAAAAAATTATTTTTTGAATAATTTACTATAGAAAAGTCAATCCCTGGCGCAATTAAAATTTGCGACAGTATAAAATTATTTTTTGAATAATTTACTATAGAAAAGTAATCCCTGGCGCACATAAAATTTGCGACAGTATAAAATTATTTTTTGAATAATTTACTATAGAAAAGGCAATCCCTGGGATATTTAAAATTTGTGACAGTTGAAAATTATTTTTTGAAAAATTTACTATATAAAAGGCAATCCCTGGCGCACATAAAATTTGCGACAGTATAAAATTATTTTTTGAATAATTTACTATAGAAAAGTCAATCCCTGGCGCAATTAAAATTTGCGACAGTAGAAAATTATTTTTTGAATAATTTACTATAGAAAAGTCAATCCCTGGCGTAATTAAAATTTGTGACAGTTGAAAATTATTTTTTGAATAATTTACTATAGAAAAGTCAATCCCTGGCGCAATTAAAATTTGCGACAGTATAAAATTAGTTTTTGAAAAATTTACTATATAAAAGGCAATCCCTGGCGTAATTAAAATTTGCGACAGTATAAAATTAGTTTTTGAATAATTTACTATAGAAAAGGCAATCCCTGGCGCAATTAAAATTTGCGACAGTATAAAATTATTTTTTGAATAATTTACTATAGAAAAGTCAATCCCTGGCGCAATTAAAATTTGCGACAGTATAAAATTAGTTTTTGAAAAATTTACTATAGAAAAGGCAATCCCTGGCGCAATTAAAATTTGCGACAGTATAAAATTATTTTTTGAATAATTTACTATAGAAAAGGCAATCCCTGGGATATTTAAAATTTGCGACAGTATAAAATTATTTTTTGAATAATTTACTATAGAAAAGGCAATCCCTGGCGCACATAAAATTTGTGACAGTTGAAAATTAGTTTTTGAAAAATTTACTATATAAAAGGCAATCCCTGGCGCACATAAAATTTGCGACAGTATAAAATTATTTTTTGAATAATTTACTATAGAAAAGGCAATCCCTGGGATATTTAAAATTTGTGACAGTATAAAATTAGTTTTTGAATAATTTACTATAGAAAAGGCAATCCCTGGCGCAATTAAAATTTGCGACAGTATAAAATTATTTTTTGAATAATTTACTATAGAAAAGGCAATCCCTGGCGCAATTAAAATTTGCGACAGTATAAAATTATTTTTTGAATAATTTACTATAGAAAAGGCAATCCCTGGCGTAATTAAAATTTGCGACAGTAGAAAATTATTTTTTGAATAATTTACTATAGAAAAGGCAATCCCTGGGATATTTAAAATTTGTGACAGTATAAAATTATTTTTTGAATAATTTACTATAGAAAAGGCAATCCCTGGGATATTTAAAATTTGCGACAGTATAAAATTATTTTTTGAATAATTTACTATAGAAAAGGCAATCCCTGGGATATTTAAAATTTGCGAAAGTATAAAATTATTTTTTGAATAATTTACTATATAAAAGGCAATCCCTGGCGTAATTAAAATTTGCGACAGTATAAAATTATTTTTTGAATAATTTACTATAGAAAAGTCAATCCCTGGCGCAATTAAAATTTGCGACAGTATAAAATTATTTTTTGAATAATTTACTATAGAAAAGGCAATCCCTGGCGCACATAAAATTTGCGACAGTATAAAATTATTTTTTGAATAATTTACTATATAAAAAGCAATCCCTGGCGTAATTAAAATTTGCGACAGTAGAAAATTAGTTTTTGAATAATTTACTATAGAAAAGGCAATCCCTGGGATATTTAAAATTTGTGACAGTTGAAAATTATTTTTTGAATAATTTACTATATAAAAGGCAATCCCTGGCGTAATTAAAATTTGCGACAGTAGAAAATTATTTTTTGAATAATTTACTATAGAAAAGGCAATCCCTGGGATATTTAAAATTTGCGACAGTATAAAATTATTTTTTGAATAATTTACTATAGAAAAGGCAATCCCTGGCGTAATTAAAATTTGTGACAGTTGAAAATTATTTTTTGAATAATTTACTATAGAAAAGGCAATCCCTGGCGCACATAAAATTTGCGACAGTATAAAATTATTTTTTGAATAATTTACTATAGAAAAGGCAATCCCTGGCGTAATTAAAATTTGTGACAGTTGAAAATTATTTTTTGAATAATTTACTATAGAAAAGGCAATCCCTGGCGCACATAAAATTTGCGACAGTATAAAATTATTTTTTGAATAATTTACTATAGAAAAGGCAATCCCTGGCGTAATTAAAATTTGCGACAGTATAAAATTATTTTTTGAATAATTTACTATAGAAAAGGCAATCCCTGGCGTAATTAAAATTTGTGACAGTTGAAAATTATTTTTTGAATAATTTACTATAGAAAAGGCAATCCCTGGCGCAATTAAAATTTGTGACAGTTGAAAATTATTTTTTGAATAATTTACTATATAAAAGGCAATCCCTGGCGTAATTAAAATTTGCGACAGTATAAAATTAGTTTTTGAATAATTTACTATAGAAAAGGCAATCCCTGGGATATTTAAAATTTGCGACAGTAGAAAATTATTTTTTGAATAATTTACTATAGAAAAGGCAATCCCTGGGATATTTAAAATTTGTGACAGTTGAAAATTATTTTTTGAATAATTTACTATAGAAAAGGCAATCCCTGGCGCAATTAAAATTTGTGACAGTTGAAAATTATTTTTTGAATAATTTACTATAGAAAAGGCAATCCCTGGCGCAATTAAAATTTGTGACAGTTGAAAATTAGTTTTTGAATAATTTACTATAGAAAAGGCAATCCCTGGGATATTTAAAATTTGTGACAGTTGAAAATTAGTTTTTGAAAAATTTACTATAGAAAAGGCAATCCCTGGGATATTTAAAATTTGTGACAGTTGAAAATTATTTTTTGAATAATTTACTATAGAAAAGTCAATCCCTGGCGCAATTAAAATTTGTGACAGTATAAAATTATTTTTTGAATAATTTACTATAGAAAAGTCAATCCCTGGCGTAATTAAAATTTGTGACAGTTGAAAATTATTTTTTGAATAATTTACTGTAGAAAAGGCAATCCCTGGCGCAATTAAAATTTGTGACAGTATAAAATTAGTTTTTGAAAAATTTACTATAGAAAAGGCAATCCCTGGCGTAATTAAAATTTGTGACAGTTGAAAATTATTTTTTGAATAATTTACTATAGAAAAGTCAATCCCTGGCGCAATTAAAATTTGCGACAGTAGAAAATTATTTTTTGAATAATTTACTATAGAAAAGGCAATCCCTGGCGCACATAAAATTTGCGACAGTATAAAATTATTTTTTGAATAATTTACTATAGAAAAGTCAATCCCTGGCGCAATTAAAATTTGCGACAGTATAAAATTAGTTTTTGAAAAATTTACTGTAGAAAAGGCAATCCCTGGCGTAATTAAAATTTGCGACAGTAGAAAATTATTTTTTGAATAATTTACTATAGAAAAGGCAATCCCTGGCGCACATAAAATTTGTGACAGTATAAAATTATTTTTTGAATAATTTACTATAGAAAAGGCAATCCCTGGCGTAATTAAAATTTGCGACAGTATAAAATTATTTTTTGAATAATTTACTATATAAAAGGCAATCCCTGGGATATTTAAAATTTGCGACAGTAGAAAATTATTTTTTGAATAATTTACTATAGAAAAGGCAATCCCTGGCGCACATAAAATTTGCGACAGTATAAAATTATTTTTTGAATAATTTACTATAGAAAAGGCAATCCCTGGCGTAATTAAAATTTGTGACAGTATAAAATTATTTTTTGAATAATTTACTATAGAAAAGGCAATCCCTGGCGCACATAAAATTTGCGACAGTATAAAATTATTTTTTGAATAATTTACTATAGAAAAGGCAATCCCTGGCGCAATTAAAATTTGCGACAGTATAAAATTAGTTTTTGAAAAATTTACTGTAGAAAAGGCAATCCCTGGCGTAATTAAAATTTGCGACAGTAGAAAATTATTTTTTGAATAATTTACTATAGAAAAGGCAATCCCTGGCGCAATTAAAATTTGCGACAGTAGAAAATTATTTTTTGAATAATTTACTATAGAAAAGGCAATCCCTGGCGCACATAAAATTTGCGACAGTAAAAAATTAGTTTTTGAAAAATTTACTATATAAAAGGCAATCCCTGGCGTAATTAAAATTTGCGACAGTAGAAAATTATTTTTTGAATAATTTACTATAGAAAAGGCAATCCCTGGCGCAATTAAAATTTGTGACAGTTGAAAATTATTTTTTGAATAATTTACTATAGAAAAGGCAATCCCTGGCGCAATTAAAATTTGTGACAGTTGAAAATTATTTTTTGAATAATTTACTATATAAAAGGCAATCCCTGGCGTAATTAAAATTTGCGACAGTATAAAATTAGTTTTTGAATAATTTACTATAGAAAAGGCAATCCCTGGCGTAATTAAAATTTGTGACAGTTGAAAATTATTTTTTGAATAATTTACTATAGAAAAGGCAATCCCTGGCGCACATAAAATTTGCGACAGTAAAAAATTATTTTTTGAATAATTTACTATAGAAAAGGCAATCCCTGGCGCACATAAAATTTGCGACAGTATAAAATTATTTTTTGAATAATTTACTATAGAAAAGTCAATCCCTGGCGCACATAAAATTTGCGACAGTATAAAATTATTTTTTGAATAATTTACTATAGAAAAGGCAATCCCTGGCGTAATTAAAATTTGTGACAGTATAAAATTATTTTTTGAATAATTTACTATAGAAAAGGCAATCCCTGGCGCACATAAAATTTGCGACAGTATAAAATTATTTTTTGAATAATTTACAATAGAAAAGGCAATCCCTGGCGTAATTAAAATTTGCGACAGTATAAAATTAGTTTTTGAATAATTTACTATAGAAAAGGCAATCCCTGGCGTAATTAAAATTTGCGACAGTATAAAATTATTTTTTGAATAATTTACTATAGAAAAGGCAATCCCTGGCGCAATTAAAATTTGTGACAGTTGAAAATTATTTTTTGAATAATTTACTATAGAAAAGGCAATCCCTGGCGCAATTAAAATTTGTGACAGTTGAAAATTATTTTTTGAATAATTTACTATATAAAAGGCAATCCCTGGCGTAATTAAAATTTGCGACAGTATAAAATTAGTTTTTGAATAATTTACTATAGAAAAGGCAATCCCTGGCGTAATTAAAATTTGTGACAGTTGAAAATTATTTTTTGAATAATTTACTATAGAAAAGGCAATCCCTGGCGCACATAAAATTTGCGACAGTAAAAAATTATTTTTTGAATAATTTACTATAGAAAAGGCAATCCCTGGCGCAATTAAAATTTGCGACAGTAGAAAATTATTTTTTGAATAATTTACTATAGAAAAGTCAATCCCTGGCGTAATTAAAATTTGCGACAGTATAAAATTAGTTTTTGAAAAATTTACTATATAAAAGGCAATCCCTGGCGTAATTAAAATTTGTGACAGTTGAAAATTATTTTTTGAATAATTTACTATAGAAAAGGCAATCCCTGGCGTAATTAAAATTTGCGACAGTAAAAAATTATTTTTTGAATAATTTACTATAGAAAAGTCAATCCCTGGCGCAATTAAAATTTGTGACAGTTGAAAATTATTTTTTGAATAATTTACTATAGAAAAGGCAATCCCTGGCGCACATAAAATTTGCGACAGTAAAAAATTATTTTTTGAATAATTTACTATAGAAAAGTCAATCCCTGGCGCAATTAAAATTTGCGACAGTAGAAAATTATTTTTTGAATAATTTACTATAGAAAAGGCAATCCCTGGCGCACATAAAATTTGCGACAGTAAAAAATTAGTTTTTGAAAAATTTACTATATAAAAGGCAATCCCTGGCGTAATTAAAATTTGCGACAGTATAAAATTAGTTTTTGAAAAATTTACTATATAAAAGGCAATCCCTGGCGTAATTAAAATTTGCGACAGTATAAAATTAGTTTTTGAAAAATTTACTATATAAAAGGCAATCCCTGGCGCAATTAAAATTTGCGACAGTATAAAATTAGTTTTTGAAAAATTTACTATATAAAAGGCAATCCCTGGCGTAATTAAAATTTGCGACAGTATAAAATTATTTTTTGAATAATTTACTATAGAAAAGGCAATCCCTGGCGCACATAAAATTTGCGACAGTAAAAAATTAGTTTTTGAAAAATTTACTATAGAAAAGTCAATCCCTGGCGTAATTAAAATTTGCGACAGTATAAAATTAGTTTTTGAAAAATTTACTATATAAAAGGCAATCCCTGGCGTAATTAAAATTTGCGACAGTATAAAATTAGTTTTTGAAAAATTTACTATATAAAAGGCAATCCCTGGCGCAATTAAAATTTGTGACAGTTGAAAATTATTTTTTGAATAATTTACTATAGAAAAGGCAATCCCTGGCGCACATAAAATTTGCGACAGTATAAAATTATTTTTTGAATAATTTACTATAGAAAAGGCAATCCCTGGCGTAATTAAAATTTGCGACAGTAAAAAATTATTTTTTGAATAATTTACTATAGAAAAGTCAATCCCTGGCGCAATTAAAATTTGCGACAGTATAAAATTATTTTTTGAATAATTTACTATAGAAAAGGCAATCCCTGGCGTAATTAAAATTTGTGACAGTTGAAAATTATTTTTTGAATAATTTACTATAGAAAAGTCAATCCCTGGCGCACATAAAATTTGCGACAGTATAAAATTATTTTTTGAATAATTTACTATAGAAAAGGCAATCCCTGGCGTAATTAAAATTTGCGACAGTATAAAATTATTTTTTGAATAATTTACTATAGAAAAGTCAATCCCTGGCGCAATTAAAATTTGCGACAGTATAAAATTATTTTTTGAATAATTTACTATAGAAAAGGCAATCCCTGGCGCAATTAAAATTTGTGACAGTTGAAAATTATTTTTTGAATAATTTACTATAGAAAAGTCAATCCCTGGGATATTTAAAATTTGTGACAGTTGAAAATTATTTTTTGAATAATTTACTATAGAAAAGTCAATCCCTGGCGCAATTAAAATTTCTGACAGTATAAAATTATTTTTTGAATAATTTACTATAGAAAAGGCAATCCCTGGCGCACATAAAATTTGCGACAGTATAAAATTAGTTTTTGAATAATTTACTATAGAAAAGGCAATCCCTGGGATATTTAAAATTTGCGACAGTATAAAATTAGTTTTTGAAAAATTTACTATATAAAAGGCAATCCCTGGGATATTTAAAATTTGTGACAGTTGAAAATTATTTTTTGAATAATTTACTATAGAAAAGGCAATCCCTGGCGCACATAAAATTTGCGACAGTATAAAATTATTTTTTGAATAATTTACTATAGAAAAGGCAATCCCTGGCGTAATTAAAATTTGTGACAGTTGAAAATTATTTTTTGAATAATTTACTATAGAAAAGGCAATCCCTGGCGCACATAAAATTTGCGACAGTATAAAATTATTTTTTGAATAATTTACTATAGAAAAGGCAATCCCTGGCGTAATTAAAATTTGCGACAGTATAAAATTATTTTTTGAATAATTTACTATAGAAAAGGCAATCCCTGGCGTAATTAAAATTTGTGACAGTTGAAAATTATTTTTTGAATAATTTACTATAGAAAAGGCAATCCCTGGCGCAATTAAAATTTGTGACAGTTGAAAATTATTTTTTGAATAATTTACTATATAAAAGGCAATCCCTGGCGTAATTAAAATTTGCGACAGTATAAAATTAGTTTTTGAATAATTTACTATAGAAAAGGCAATCCCTGGGATATTTAAAATTTGCGACAGTATAAAATTATTTTTTGAATAATTTACTATAGAAAAGTCAATCCCTGGCGCAATTAAAATTTGTGACAGTATAAAATTATTTTTTGAATAATTTACTATATAAAAGGCAATCCCTGGCGTAATTAAAATTTGCGACAGTATAAAATTAGTTTTTGAATAATTTACTATAGAAAAGTCAATCCCTGGCGTAATTAAAATTTGTGACAGTTGAAAATTATTTTTTGAATAATTTACTATAGAAAAGGCAATCCCTGGCGCAATTAAAATTTGTGACAGTATAAAATTATTTTTTGAATAATTTACTATAGAAAAGGCAATCCCTGGGATATTTAAAATTTGCGACAGTATAAAATTAGTTTTTGAAAAATTTACTATATAAAAGGCAATCCCTGGGATATTTAAAATTTGCGACAGTAGAAAATTATTTTTTGAATAATTTACTATAGAAAAGGCAATCCCTGGGATATTTAAAATTTGCGACAGTAGAAAATTATTTTTTGAATAATTTACTATAGAAAAGGCAATCCCTGGCGCAATTAAAATTTGCGACAGTATAAAATTAGTTTTTGAATAATTTACTATAGAAAAGTCAATCCCTGGCGCAATTAAAATTTGCGACAGTAGAAAATTAGTTTTTGAATAATTTACTATAGAAAAGTCAATCCCTGGCGCAATTAAAATTTGCGACAGTATAAAATTATTTTTTGAATAATTTACTATAGAAAAGTCAATCCCTGGCGCAATTAAAATTTGCGACAGTATAAAATTATTTTTTGAATAATTTACTATAGAAAAGTCAATCCCTGGCGCACATAAAATTTGCGACAGTATAAAATTATTTTTTGAATAATTTACTATAGAAAAGGCAATCCCTGGCGTAATGAAAATTTGTGACAGTTGAAAATTATTTTTTGAATAATTTACTATAGAAAAGGCAATCCCTGGCGCACATAAAATTTGCGACAGTATAAAATTATTTTTTGAATAATTTACTATAGAAAAGGCAATCCCTGGCGTAATTAAAATTTGCGACAGTATAAAATTAGTTTTTGAATAATTTACTATAGAAAAGGCAATCCCTGGGATATTTAAAATTTGCGACAGTAGAAAATTATTTTTTGAATAATTTACTATATAAAAGGCAATCCCTGGCGCAATTAAAATTTGTGACAGTTGAAAATTAGTTTTTGAATAATTTACTATAGAAAAGGCAATCCCTGGCGTAATTAAAATTTGCGACAGTATAAAATTAGTTTTTGAATAATTTACTATAGAAAAGGCAATCCCTGGGATATTTAAAATTTGTGACAGTTGAAAATTATTTTTTGAATAATTTACTATAGAAAAGGCAATCCCTGGGATATTTAAAATTTGCGACAGTATAAAATTAGTTTTTGAAAAATTTACTATATAAAAGGCAATCCCTGGCGCACATAAAATTTGCGACAGTAGAAAATTATTTTTTGAATAATTTACTATAGAAAAGTCAATCCCTGGCGCAATTAAAATTTGTGACAGTTGAAAATTATTTTTTGAATAATTTACTATAGAAAAGGCAATCCCTGGCGCAATTAAAATTTGTGACAGTTGAAAATTATTTTTTGAATAATTTACTATAGAAAAGGCAATCCCTGGCGCAATTAAAATTTGCGACAGTATAAAATTATTTTTTGAATAATTTACTATATAAAAGGCAATCCCTGGCGCACATAAAATTTGCGACAGTATAAAATTAGTTTTTGAATAATTTACTATAGAAAAGGCAATCCCTGGCGCACATAAAATTTGTGACAGTATAAAATTATTTTTTGAATAATTTACTATAGAAAAGGCAATCCCTGGGATATTTAAAATTTGCGACAGTTGAAAATTATTTTTTGAATAATTTACTATAGAAAAGGCAATCCCTGGGATATTTAAAATTTGTGACAGTATAAAATTATTTTTTGAATAATTTACTATATAAAAGTCAATCCCTGGCGCAATTAAAATTTGTGACAGTTGAAAATTATTTTTTGAATAATTTACTATAGAAAAGGCAATCCCTGGCGCACATAAAATTTGTGACAGTTGAAAATTATTTTTTGAATAATTTACTATATAAAAGGCAATCCCTGGCGCAATTAAAATTTGCGACAGTATAAAATTAGTTTTTGAAAAATTTACTATATAAAAGGCAATCCCTGGCGCAATTAAAATTTGTGACAGTTGAAAATTAGTTTTTGAATAATTTACTATAGAAAAGTCAATCCCTGGCGTAATTAAAATTTGCGACAGTATAAAATTAGTTTTTGAAAAATTTACTATAGAAAAGTCAATCCCTGGCGCAATTAAAATTTGTGACAGTATAAAATTATTTTTTGAATAATTTACTATATAAAAGGCAATCCCTGGCGCACATAAAATTTGCGACAGTATAAAATTAGTTTTTGAAAAATTTACTATAGAAAAGGCAATCCCTGGGATATTTAAAATTTGCGACAGTAGAAAATTAGTTTTTGAATAATTTACTATAGAAAAGTCAATCCCTGGCGTAATTAAAATTTGCGACAGTATAAAATTAGTTTTTGAAAAATTTACTATAGAAAAGGCAATCCCTGGCGCAATTAAAATTTGTGACAGTATAAAATTATTTTTTGAATAATTTACTATAGAAAAGGCAATCCCTGGCGCAATTAAAATTTGTGACAGTTGAAAATTATTTTTTGAATAATTTACTATAGAAAAGGCAATCCCTGGCGCAATTAAAATTTGCGACAGTATAAAATTATTTTTTGAATAATTTACTATATAAAAGGCAATCCCTGGCGCACATAAAATTTGCGACAGTATAAAATTAGTTTTTGAATAATTTACTATAGAAAAGGCAATCCCTGGCGCACATAAAATTTGTGACAGTATAAAATTATTTTTTGAATAATTTACTATAGAAAAGGCAATCCCTGGGATATTTAAAATTTGCGACAGTATAAAATTAGTTTTTGAATAATTTACTATAGAAAAGGCAATCCCTGGCGCAATTAAAATTTGCGACAGTATAAAATTATTTTTTGAATAATTTACTATAGAAAAGGCAATCCCTGGGATATTTAAAATTTGCGACAGTAGAAAATTATTTTTTGAATAATTTACTATAGAAAAGGCAATCCCTGGCGCAATTAAAATTTGTGACAGTTGAAAATTATTTTTTGAATAATTTACTATAGAAAAGTCAATCCCTGGCGCAATTAAAATTTGCGACAGTATAAAATTATTTTTTGAATAATTTACTATATAAAAGGCAATCCCTGGCGCACATAAAATTTGCGACAGTATAAAATTAGTTTTTGAATAATTTACTATAGAAAAGGCAATCCCTGGCGCACATAAAATTTGTGACAGTATAAAATTATTTTTTGAATAATTTACTATAGAAAAGGCAATCCCTGGCGCAATTAAAATTTGTGACAGTTGAAAATTATTTTTTGAATAATTTACTATAGAAAAGTCAATCCCTGGCGCAATTAAAATTTGCGACAGTTGAAAATTATTTTTTGAATAATTTACTATATAAAAGGCAATCCCTGGGATATTTAAAATTTGCGACAGTATAAAATTATTTTTTGAATAATTTACTATAGAAAAGTCAATCCCTGGCGCAATTAAAATTTGCGACAGTTGAAAATTATTTTTTGAATAATTTACTATATAAAAGGCAATCCCTGGGATATTTAAAATTTGCGACAGTATAAAATTATTTTTTGAATAATTTACTATAGAAAAGGCAATCCCTGGCGTAATTAAAATTTGCGACAGTATAAAATTATTTTTTGAATAATTTACTATAGAAAAGGCAATCCCTGGCGCAATTAAAATTTGCGACAGTATAAAATTATTTTTTGAATAATTTACTATAGAAAAGTCAATCCCTGGCGCAATTAAAATTTGTGACAGTATAAAATTATTTTTTGAATAATTTACTATAGAAAAGGCAATCCCTGGCGCAATTAAAATTTGCGACAGTATAAAATTATTTTTTGAATAATTTACTATAGAAAAGTCAATCCCTGGCGTAATTAAAATTTGCGACAGTATAAAATTAGTTTTTGAAAAATTTACTATATAAAAGGCAATCCCTGGCGTATTTAAAATTTGTGACAGTTGAAAATTATTTTTTGAAAAATTTACTATAGAAAAGGCAATCCCTGGCGCACATAAAATTTGTGACAGTATAAATTTAGTTTTTGAAAAATTTACTATATAAAAGGCAATCCCTGGCGCACATAAAATTTGCGACAGTATAAAATTAGTTTTTGAAAAATTTACTATATAAAAGGCAATCCCTGGCGCAATTAAAATTTGCGACAGTATAAAATTATTTTTTGAATAATTTACTATAGAAAAGTCAATCCCTGGCGTAATTAAAATTTGCGACAGTATAAAATTATTTTTTGAATAATTTACTATAGAAAAGTCAATCCCTGGCGTAATTAAAATTTGCGACAGTATAAAATTAGTTTTTGAAAAATTTACTATAGAAAAGTCAATCCCTGGCGCAATTAAAATTTGTGACAGTATAAAATTATTTTTTGAATAATTTACTATATAAAAGGCAATCCCTGGCGCAATTAAAATTTGCGACAGTATAAAATTATTTTTTGAATAATTTACTATAGAAAAGTCAATCCCTGGCGTAATTAAAATTTGCGACAGTATAAAATTATTTTTTGAATAATTTACTATAGAAAAGTCAATCCCTGGCGTAATTAAAATTTGTGACAGTTGAAAATTATTTTTTGAATAATTTACTATATAAAAGTCAATCCCTGGCGCAATTAAAATTTGTGACAGTTGAAAATTATTTTTTGAATAATTTACTATAGAAAAGGCAATCCCTGGCGCACATAAAATTTGTGACAGTTGAAAATTATTTTTTGAAAAATTTACTATATAAAAGGCAATCCCTGGCGCACATAAAATTTGCGACAGTATAAAATTAGTTTTTGAATAATTTACTATAGAAAAGGCAATCCCTGGCGCACATAAAATTTGCGACAGTATAAAATTAGTTTTTGAAAAATTTACTATAGAAAAGTCAATCCCTGGCGCAATTAAAATTTGTCACAGTATAAAATTATTTTTTGAATAATTTACTATAGAAAAGGCAATCCCTGGCGCAATTAAAATTTGCGACAGTATAAAATTATTTTTTGAATAATTTACTATAGAAAAGTCAATCCCTGGCGTAATTAAAATTTGTGACAGTTGAAAATTATTTTTTGAATAATTTACTATATAAAAGTCAATCCCTGGCGCAATTAAAATTTGTGACAGTTGAAAATTATTTTTTGAATAATTTACTATATAAAAGTCAATCCCTGGCGCAATTAAAATTTGTGACAGTTGAAAATTATTTTTTGAATAATTTACTATAGAAAAGGCAATCCCTGGCGCACATAAAATTTGTGACAGTTGAAAATTATTTTTTGAAAAATTTACTATATAAAAGGCAATCCCTGGCGCACATAAAATTTGCGACAGTATAAAATTAGTTTTTGAATAATTTACTATAGAAAAGGCAATCCCTGGCGCACATAAAATTTGCGACAGTATAAAATTAGTTTTTGAAAAATTTACTATAGAAAAGTCAATCCCTGGCGCAATTAAAATTTGTGACAGTATAAAATTATTTTTTGAATAATTTACTATAGAAAAGGCAATCCCTGGCGCAATTAAAATTGCGACAGTATAAAATTATTTTTTGAATAATTTACTATAGAAAAGTCAATCCCTGGCGCACATAAAATTTGCGACAGTATAAAATTATTTTTTGAATAATTTACTATATAAAAGTCAATCCCTGGCGCAATTAAAATTTGCGACAGTATAAAATTAGTTTTTTGAAAAATTTACTATATAAAAGGCAATCCCTGGCGCAATTAAAATTTGTGACAGTTGAAATTAGTTTTTGAATAATTTACTATAGAAAAGGCAATCCCTGGCGTAATTAAAATTGCGACAGTATAAAATTAGTTTTGAATAATTTACTATAGAAAAGGCAATCCCTGGGATATTTAAAATTTGTGACAGTTGAAAATTATTTTTTGAATAATTTACTATAGAAAAGGCAATCCCTGGGATATTTAAAATTTGTGACAGTATAAAATTAGTTTTTGAATAATTTACTATAGAAAAGGCAATCCCTGGCGCAATTAAAATTTGCGACAGTATAAAATTATTTTTTGAATAATTTACTATAGAAAAGGCAATCCCTGGCGTAATTAAAATTTGCGACAGTAGAAAATTATTTTTTGAATAATTTACTATAGAAAAGGCAATCCCTGGATATCTAAAATTTGTGACAGTATAAAATTATTTTTGAATAATTTACTATAGAAAAGGCAATCCCTGGGATATTTAAAATTTGCGACAGTATAAAATTATTTTTTGAATAATTTACTATAGAAAAGGCAATCCCTGGGATATTTAAAATTTGTGACAGTATAAAATTATTTTTTGAATAATTTACTATATAAAAGGCAATCCCTGGCGTAATTAAAATTTGCGACAGTATAAAATTATTTTTTGAATAATTTACTATAGAAAAGTCAATCCCTGGCGCAATTAAAATTTGCGACAGTATAAAATTATTTTTTGAATAATTTACTATAGAAAAGGCAATCCCTGGCGCAATTAAATTTGTGACAGTTGAAAATTATTTTTTGAATAATTTACTATAGAAAAGTCAATCCCTGGCGCAATTAAAATTTGCGACAGTATAAAATTATTTTTTGAATAATTTACTATAGAAAAGGCAATCCCTGGCGCAATTAAATTTGTGACAGTTGAAAATTATTTTTTTGAAAAATTTACTATATAAAAGGCAATCCCTGGCGTAATTAAAATTTGCGACAGTATAAAATTAGTTTTTGAATAATTTACTATAGAAAAGGCAATCCCTGGCGCAATTAAAATTTGTGACAGTTGAAAATTATTTTTTGAATAATTTACTATAGAAAAGGCAATCCCTGGGATATTTAAAATTTGCGACAGTAGAAAATTATTTTTTGAATAATTTACTATAGAAAAGGCAATCCCTGGGATATTTAAAATTTGCGACAGTAGAAAATTATTTTTTGAATAATTTACTATAGAAAAGGCAATCCCTGGCGCAATTAAAATTTGCGACAGTATAAAATTATTTTTTGAATAATTTACTATAGAAAATGCAATCCCTGGCGCAATTAAAATTTGTGACAGTTGAAAATTATTTTTTGAATAATTTACTATAGAAAAGTCAATCCCTGGCGCAATTAAAATTTGTGACAGTTGAAAATTATTTTTTGAATAATTTACTATAGAAAAGGCAATCCCTGGCGCAATTAAAATTTGTGACAGTATAAAATTATTTTTTGAATAATTTACTATAGAAAAGTCAATCCCTGGCGCAATTAAAATTTGTGACAGTTGAAAATTATTTTTGAATAATTTACTATAGAAAAGGCAATCCCTGGCGCACATAAAATTTGCGACAGTATAAAATTAGTTTTTGAAAAATTTACTATAGAAAAGGCAATCCCTGGGATATTTAAAATTTGCGACAGTATAAAATTATTTTTTGAATAATTTACTATAGAAAAGTCAATCCCTGGCGTAATTAAAATTTGCGACAGTATAAAATTAGTTTTTGAAAAATTTACTATATAAAAGGCAATCCCTGGCGTAATTAAAATTTGCGACAGTATAAAATTAGTTTTTGAATAATTTACTATAGAAAAGGCAATCCCTGGGATATTTAAAATTTGTGACAGTTGAAAATTATTTTTTGAATAATTTACTATAGAAAAGGCAATCCCTGGGATATTTAAAATTTGCGACAGTATAAAATTAGTTTTTGAAAAATTTACTATATAAAAGGCAATCCCTGGCGCACATAAAATTTGCGACAGTAGAAAATTATTTTTTGAATAATTTACTATAGAAAAGGCAATCCCTGGCGCAATTAAAATTTGCGACAGTATAAAATTAGTTTTTGAAAAATTTACTGTAGAAAAGTCAATCCCTGGCGCAATTAAAATTTGCGACAGTAGAAAATTAGTTTTTGAAAAATTTACTATATAAAAGGCAATCCCTGGCGTAATTAAAATTTGTGACAGTTGAAAATTATTTTTTGAAAAATTTACTATATAAAAGGCAATCCCTGGCGTAATTAAAATTTGTGACAGTTGAAAATTATTTTTTGAATAATTTACTATATAAAAGGCAATCCCTGGCGCACATAAAATTTGCGACAGTATAAAATTAGTTTTTGAATAATTTACTATATAAAAGGCAATCCCTGGCGTAATTAAAATTTGCGACAGTATAAAATTAGTTTTTGAAAAATTTACTATATAAAAGGCAATCCCTGGCGCACATAAAATTTGTGACAGTTGAAAATTATTTTTTGAATAATTTACTATAGAAAAGGCAATCCCTGGCGCAATTAAAATTTGTGACAGTTGAAAATTATTTTTTGAATAATTTACTATAGAAAAGTCAATCCCTGGCGCAATTAAAATTTGCGACAGTTGAAAATTATTTTTTGAATAATTTACTATATAAAAGGCAATCCCTGGGATATTTAAAATTTGCGACAGTAAAAAATTATTTTTTGAATAATTTACTATAGAAAAGTCAATCCCTGGCGCACATAAAATTTGCGACAGTATAAAATTATTTTTTGAATAATTTACTATAGAAAAGGCAATCCCTGGCGTAATTAAAATTTTCGACAGTATAAAATTATTTTTTGAATAATTTACTATAGAAAAGGCAATCCCTGGCGCACATAAAATTTGCGACAGTATAAAATTAGTTTTTGAAAAATTTACTATATAAAAGGCAATCCCTGGCGCACATAAAATTTGCGACAGTATAAAATTAGTTTTTGAAAAATTTACTATATAAAAGGCAATCCCTGGCGTAATTAAAATTTGCGACAGTATAAAATTATTTTTTGAATAATTTACTATAGAAAAGGCAATCCCTGGCGCAATTAAAATTTGCGACAGTATAAAATTATTTTTTGAATAATTTACTATAGAAAAGTCAATCCCTGGCGCAATTAAAATTTGCGACAGTATAAAATTATTTTTTGAATAATTTACTATATAAAAGTCAATCCCTGGCGCAATTAAAATTTGCGACAGTATAAAATTATTTTTTGAATAATTTACTATATAAAAGGCAATCCCTGGCGTAATTAAAATTTGCGACAGTAGAAAATTATTTTTTGAATAATTTACTATAGAAAAGGCAATCCCTGGGATATTTAAAATTTGCGACAGTATAAAATTATTTTTTGAAAAATTTACTATATAAAAGGCAATCCCTGGCGCAATTAAAATTTGTGACAGTTGAAAATTATTTTTTGAAAAATTTACTATATAAAAGGCAATCCCTGGCGCACATAAAATTTGCGACAGTATAAAATTAGTTTTTGAATAATTTACTATAGAAAAGGCAATCCCTGGGATATTTAAAATTTGCGACAGTATAAAATTATTTATATATTTAATTTTATACTGTCGCAAATTTTATGTGCGCCAGGGATTGCCTTTTCTATAGTAAATTATTCAAAAAATAATTTTATACTGTCACAAATTTTAAATATCCCAGGGATTGCCTTTTCTATAGTAAATTATTCAAAAAATAATTTTCTACTGTCGCAAATTTTAATTACGCCAGGGATTGCCTTTTCTATAGTAAATTATTCAAAAAATAATTTTCAACTGTCGCAAATTTTAAATATCCCAGGGATTGCCTTTTCTATAGTAAATTATTCAAAAAATAATTTTCAACTGTCGCAAATTTTAATTGCGCCAGGGATTGACTTTTCTATAGTAAATTATTCAAAAAATAATTTTCAACTGTCACAAATTTTAATTGCGCCAGGGATTGCCTTTTCTATAGTAAATTATCAAAAAATAATTTTATACTGTCGCAAATTTTAATTACGCCAGGGATTGCCTTTTATATAGTAAATTATTCAAAAACTAATTTTATACTGTCGCAAATTTTATGTGCGCCAGGGATTGACTTTTCTATAGTAAATTTTTCAAAAACTAATTTTCTACTGTCGCAAATTTTAATTACGCCAGGGATTGCCTTTTCTACAGTAAATTTTTCAAAAACTAATTTTCAACTGTCACAAATTTTAAATATCCCAGGGATTGACTTTTCTATAGTAAATTATTCAAAAACTAATTTTATACTGTCGCAAATTTTAAATATCCCAGGGATTGCCTTTTCTATAGTAAATTATTCAAAAAATAATTTTATACTGTCACAAATTTTAATTGCGCCAGGGATTGCCTTTTCTATAGTAAATTTTTCAAAAAATAATTTTATACTGTCGCAAATTTTATGTGCGCCAGGGATTGCCTTTTCTATAGTAAATTTTTCAAAAACTAATTTTATACTGTCGCAAATTTTATGTGCGCCAGGGATTGCCTTTTCTATAGTAAATTTTTCAAAAACTAATTTTATACTGTCGCAAATTTTATGTGCGCCAGGGATTGCCTTTTATATAGTAAATTATTCAAAAAATAATTTTATACTGTCACAAATTTTAATTGCGCCAGGGATTGACTTTTCTATAGTAAATTTTTCAAAAACTAATTTTATACTGTCGCAAATTTTAATTACGCCAGGGATTGACTTTTCTATAGTAAATTATTCAAAAAATAATTTTATACTGTCGCAAATTTTAAATATCCCAGGGATTGCCTTTTCTATAGTAAATTATTCAAAAACTAATTTTATACTGTCGCAAATTTTATGTGCGCCAGGGATTGACTTTTCTATAGTAAATTATTCAAAAAATAATTTTATACTGTCGCAAATTTTAATTACGCCAGGGATTGACTTTTCTATAGTAAATTATTCAAAAAATAATTTTATACTGTCGCAAATTTTAATTACGCCAGGGATTGACTTTTCTATAGTAAATTATTCAAAAAATAATTTTATACTGTCACAAATTTTAATTGCGCCAGGGATTGACTTTTCTATAGTAAATTTTTCAAAAAATAATTTTATACTGTCGCAAATTTTAATTGCGCCAGGGATTGACTTTTCTATAGTAAATTTTTCAAAAACTAATTTTTTACTGTCGCAAATTTTATGTGCGCCAGGGATTGCCTTTTATATAGTAAATTTTTCAAAAACTAATTTTTTACTGTCGCAAATTTTATGTGCGCCAGGGATTGACTTTTCTATAGTAAATTATTCAAAAAATAATTTTCTACTGTCGCAAATTTTATGTGCGCCAGGGATTGCCTTTTCTATAGTAAATTATTCAAAAAATAATTTTCAACTGTCACAAATTTTAATTGCGCCAGGGATTGACTTTTCTATAGTAAATTATTCAAAAAATAATTTTATACTGTCGCAAATTTTAATTGCGCCAGGGATTGACTTTTCTATAGTAAATTATTCAAAAAATAATTTTATACTGTCGCAAATTTTAATTGCGCCAGGGATTGACTTTTCTATAGTAAATTATTCAAAAAATAATTTTATACTGTCGCAAATTTTATATGCGCCAGGGATTGCCTTTTCTATAGTAAATTATTCAAAAAATAATTTTATACTGTCACAAATTTTAATTGCGCCAGGGATTGACTTTTCTATAGTAAATTATTCAAAAAATAATTTTATACTGTCGCAAATTTTAAATATCCCAGGGATTGCCTTTTCTACAGTAAATTATTCAAAAAATAATTTTCTACTGTCGCAAATTTTAATTACGCCAGGGATTGCCTTTTATATAGTAAATTATTCAAAAAATAATTTTCAACTGTCACAAATTTTAATTGCGCCAGGGATTGACTCTTCTATAGTAAATTATTCAAAAAAATAATTTTCAACTGTCACAAATTTTAATTGCGCCAGGGATTGCCTTTTCTATAGTAAATTATTCAAAAAATAATTTTATACTGTCACAAATTTTAATTGCGCCAGGGATTGACTTTTCTATAGTAAATTATTCAAAAAATAATTTTCTACTGTCGCAAATTTTAATTGCGCCAGGGATTGACTTTTCTATAGTAAATTATTCAAAAAATAATTTTATACTGTCGCAAATTTTAATTGCGCCAGGGATTGCCTTTTCTATAGTAAATTATTCAAAAAATAATTTTATACTGTCACAAATTTTAATTGCGCCAGGGATTGCCTTTTATATAGTAAATTTTTCAAAAACTAATTTTATACTGTCGCAAATTTTAAATATCCCAGGGATTGCCTTTTATATAGTAAATTTTTCAAAAACTAATTTTATACTGTCGCAAATTTTAATTGCGCCAGGGATTGCCTTTTCTATAGTAAATTATTCAAAAAATAATTTTATACTGTCGCAAATTTTAATTACGCCAGGGATTGCCTTTTCTATAGTAAATTTTTCAAAAACTAATTTTATACTGTCGCAAATTTTAATTGCGCCAGGGATTGACTTTTCTATAGTAAATTTTTCAAAAACTAATTTTTTACTGTCGCAAATTTTATGTGCGCCAGGGATTGCCTTTTATATAGTAAATTTTTCAAAAACTAATTTTTTACTGTCGCAAATTTTATGTGCGCCAGGGATTGACTTTTCTATAGTAAATTATTCAAAAAATAATTTTCTACTGTCGCAAATTTTATGTGCGCCAGGGATTGACTTTTCTATAGTAAATTATTCAAAAAATAATTTTCAACTGTCACAAATTTTAATTGCGCCAGGGATTGACTTTTCTATAGTAAATTATTCAAAAACTAATTTTATACTGTCGCAAATTTTAATTACGCCAGGGATTGCCTTTTCTATAGTAAATTATTCAAAAACTAATTTTCAACTGTCGCAAATTTTAATTGCGCCAGGGATTGACTTTTCTATAGTAAATTATTCAAAAAATAATTTTATACTGTCGCAAATTTTATGTGCGCCAGGGATTGACTTTTCTACAGTAAATTTTTCAAAAACTAATTTTATACTGTCGCAAATTTTAATTGCGCCAGGGATTGCCTTTTCTATAGTAAATTATTCAAAAAATAATTTTCTACTGTCGCAAATTTTATGTGCGCCATGGATTGCCTTTTATATAGTAAATTTTTCAAAAACTAATTTTATACTGTCGCAAATTTTAAATATCCCAGGGATTGCCTTTTCTATAGTAAATTATTCAAAAAATAATTTTCAACTGTCACAAATTTTAAATATCCCAGGGATTGCCTTTTCTATAGTAAATTATTCAAAAACTAATTTTATACTGTCGCAAATTTTAATTGCGCCAGGGATTGCCTTTTATATAGTAAATTTTTCAAAAACTAATTTTATGCTGTCGCAAATTTTAATTGCGCCAGGGATTGACTTTTCTACAGTAAATTTTTCAAAAACTAATTTTATACTGTCGCAAATTTTAATTGCGCCAGGGATTGCCTTTTCTATAGTAAATTATTCAAAAAATAATTTTCTACTGTCGCAAATTTTATGTGCGCCAGGGATTGCCTTTTATATAGTAAATTTTTCAAAAACTAATTTTATACTGTCGCAAATTTTAAATATCCCAGGGATTGCCTTTTCTATAGTAAATTATTCAAAAAATAATTTTCAACTGTCACAAATTTTAAATATCCCAGGGATTGCCTTTTCTATAGTAAATTATTCAAAAACTAATTTTATACTGTCGCAAATTTTATGTGCGCCAGGGATTGCCTTTTCTATAGTAAATTTTTCAAAAAATAATTTTCAACTGTCACAAATTTTAATTGCGCCAGGGATTGTCTTTTATATAGTAAATTTTTCAAAAACTAATTTTATACTGTCACAAATTTTAAATATCCCAGGGATTGCCTTTTATATAGTAAATTATTCAAAAACTAATTTTATACTGTCGCAAATTTTAATTGCGCCAGGGATTGCCTTTTCTATAGTAAATTATTCAAAAAATAATTTTATACTGTCACAAATTTTAATTGCGCCAGGGATTGCCTTTTCTATAGTAAATTATTCAAAAAATAATTTTCAACTGTCACAAATTTTAATTGCGCCAGGGATTGCCTTTTATATAGAAAATTTTTCAAAAACTAATTTTATACTGTCGCAAATTTTATGTGCGCCAGGGATTGCCTTTTCTATAGTAAATTATTCAAAAAATAATTTTATACTCTCGCAAATTTTAATTACGCCAGGGATTGCCTTTTCTATAGTAAATTATTCAAAAAATAATTTTATACTGTCGCAAATTTTAATTGCGCCAGGGATTGACTTTTCTATAGTAAATTATTCAAAAAATAATTTTATACTGTCGCAAATTTTAATTGCGCCAGGGATTGCCTTTTCTATAGTAAATTTTTCAAAAACTAATTTTATACTGTCGCAAATTTTATGTGCGCCAGGGATTGCCTTTTCTATAGTAAATTATTCAAAAAATAATTTTCTACTGTCGCAAATTTTAAATATCCCAGGGATTGCCTTTTCTATAGTAAATTATTCAAAAAATAATTTTATACTGTCGCAAATTTTAATTGCGCCAGGGATTGCCTTTTCTACAGTAAATTATTCAAAAAATAATTTTCTACTGTCGCAAATTTTAATTGCGCCAGGGATTGCCTTTTCTATAGTAAATTATTCAAAAACTAATTTTATACTGTCGCAAATTTTAATTACGCCAGGGATTGCCTTTTATATAGTAAATTATTCAAAAAATAATTTTATACTGTCACAAATTTTAATTGCGCCAGGGATTGACCTTTCTATAGTAAATTATTCAAAAAATAATTTTATACTGTCGCAAATTTTAAATATCCCAGGGATTGCCTTTTCTATAGTAAATTATTCAAAAACTAATTTTATACTGTCGCAAATTTTAATTACGCCAGGGATTGCCTTTTATATAGTAAATTATTCAAAAAATAATTTTCAACTGTCACAAATTTTAATTGCGCCAGGGATTGCCTTTTCTATAGTAAATTATTCAAAAAATAATTTTCAACTGTCACAAATTTTAAATATCCCAGGGATTGCCTTTTCTATAGTAAATTATTCAAAAAATAATTTTATACTGTCGCAAATTTTATGTGCGCCAGGGATTGCCTTTTATATAGTAAATTTTTCAAAAAATAATTTTCAACTGTCACAAATTTTATGTGCGCCAGGGATTGCCTTTTCTATAGTAAATTATTCAAAAAATAATTTTCAACTGTCACAAATTTTAATTGCGCCAGGGATTGACTTTTATATAGTAAATTATTCAAAAAATAATTTTCAACTGTCACAAATTTTAATTACGCCAGGGATTGACTTTTCTATAGTAAATTATTCAAAAACTAATTTTATACTGTCGCAAATTTTAATTACGCCAGGGATTGCCTTTTATATAGTAAATTATTCAAAAAATAATTTTATACTGTCACAAATTTTAATTGCGCCAGGGATTGACTTTTCTATAGTAAATTATTCAAAAAATAATTTTATACTGTCGCAAATTTTAAATATCCCAGGGATTGCCTTTTCTATAGTAAATTATTCAAAAACTAATTTTATACTGTCGCAAATTTTAATTACGCCAGGGATTGCCTTTTCTATAGTAAATTATTCAAAAAATAATTTTCAACTGTCACAAATTTTAATTGCGCCAGGGATTGCCTTTTCTATAGTAAATTATTCAAAAAATAATTTTCAACTGTCGCAAATTTTAATTGCGCCAGGGATTGCCTTTTCTATAGTAAATTATTCAAAAACTAATTTTCTACTGTCGCAAATTTTAAATATCCCAGGGATTGCCTTTTCTATAGTAAATTATTCAAAAAATAATTTTCAACTGTCACAAATTTTAATTGCGCCAGGGATTGCCTTTTCTATAGTAAATTATTCAAAAAATAATTTTATACTGTCGCAAATTTTAATTGCGCCAGGGATTGCCTTTTCTATAGTAAATTATTCAAAAAATAATTTTATACTGTCGCAAATTTTAAATATCCCAGGGATTGCCTTTTCTATAGTAAATTATTCAAAAAATAATTTTCTACTGTCGCAAATTTTAAATATCCCAGGGATTGCCTTTTCTATAGTAAATTTTTCAAAAAATAATTTTCTACTGTCGCAAATTTTAAATATCCCAGGGATTGCCTTTTCTATAGTAAATTATTCAAAAAATAATTTTCTACTGTCGCAAATTTTAAATATCCCAGGGATTGCCTTTTCTATAGTAAATTATTCAAAAAATAATTTTCAACTGTCACAAATTTTAATTGCGCCAGGGATTGCCTTTTCTATAGTAAATTATTCAAAAAATAATTTTCTACTGTCGCAAATTTTAATTACGCCAGGGATTGCCTTTTATATAGTAAATTATTCAAAAACTAATTTTATACTGTCGCAAATTTTAATTGCGCCAGGGATTGCCTTTTCTATAGTAAATTTTTCAAAAACTAATTTTCTACTGTCGCAAATTTTAAATATCCCAGGGATTGCCTTTTCTATAGTAAATTATTCAAAAAATAATTTTCAACTGTCACAAATTTTAATTGCGCCAGGGATTGCCTTTTCTATAGTAAATTATTCAAAAAATAATTTTCAACTGTCACAAATTTTAATTGCGCCAGGGATTGACTTTTCTATAGTAAATTTTTCAAAAACTAATTTTATACTGTCGCAAATTTTAATTACGCCAGGGATTGACTTTTCTATAGTAAATTATTCAAAAAATAATTTTCTACTGTCGCAAATTTTAAATATCCCAGGGATTGCCTTTTCTATAGTAAATTATTCAAAAAATAATTTTCAACTGTCACAAATTTTAATTGCGCCAGGGATTGCCTTTTCTATAGTAAATTATTCAAAAAATAATTTTCAACTGTCACAAATTTTAATTGCGCCAGGGATTGACTTTTCTATAGTAAATTTTTCAAAAACTAATTTTATACTGTCGCAAATTTTAATTGCGCCAGGGATTGCCTTTTCTATAGTAAATTATTCAAAAAATAATTTTATACTGTCACAAATTTTAATTGCGCCAGGGATTGCCTTTTCTATAGTAAATTATTCAAAAAATAATTTTCTACTGTCGCAAATTTTAAATATCCCAGGGATTGCCTTTTCTATAGTAAATTATTCAAAAACTAATTTTATACTGTCGCAAATTTTAATTACGCCAGGGATTGACTTTTCTATAGTAAATTATTCAAAAAATAATTTTATACTGTCGCAAATTTTAATTACGCCAGGGATTGCCTTTTATATAGTAAATTTTTCAAAAACTATTTTTATACTGTCGCAAATTTTATGTGCGCCAGGGATTGCCTTTTATATAGTAAATTTTTCAAAAACTAATTTTATACTGTCGCAAATTTTATGTGCGCCAGGGATTGCCTTTTCTATAGTAAATTATTCAAAAAATAATTTTATACTGTCACAAATTTTATGTGCGCCAGGGATTGCCTTTTCTATAGTAAATTATTCAAAAAATAATTTTCTACTGTCGCAAATTTTAATTGCGCCAGGGATTGCCTTTTCTATAGAAAATTATTCAAAAACTAATTTTATACTGTCGCAAATTTTAATTACGCCAGGGATTGCCTTTTATATAGTAAATTATTCAAAAAATAATTTTAGACTGTCACAAATTTTAAATATCCCAGGGATTGCCTTTTCTATAGTAAATTATTCAAAAAATAATTTTCTACTGTCGCAAATTTTAATTGCGCCAGGGATTGCCTTTTATATAGTAAATTATTCAAAAACTAATTTTATACTGTCGCAAATTTTAATTGCGCCAGGGATTGCCTTTTATATAGTAAATTATTCAAAAAATAATTTTATACTGTCACAAATTTTAAATATCCCAGGGATTGCCTTTTCTATAGTAAATTATTCAAAAAATAATTTTATACTGTCGCAAATTTTAAATATCCCAGGGATTGCCTTTTCTATAGTAAATTTTTCAAAAACTAATTTTATACTGTCGCAAATTTTAATTGCGCCAGGGATTGCCTTTTCTATAGTAAATTTTTCAAAAAATAATTTTATACTGTCGCAAATTTTAATTACGCCAGGGATTGCCTTTTATATAGTAAATTATTCAAAAAATAATTTTCAACTGTCACAAATTTTAATTGCGCCAGGGATTGCCTTTTCTATAGTAAATTATTCAAAAAATAATTTTCAACTGTCACAAATTTTAATTGCGCCAGGGATTGCCTTTTCTATAGTAAATTATTCAAAAAATAATTTTCTACTGTCGCAAATTTTAAATATCCCAGGGATTGCCTTTTATATAGTAAATTTTTCAAAAACTAATTTTATACTGTCGCAAATTTTATGTGCGCCAGGGATTGCCTTTTCTATAGTAAATTATTCAAAAAATAATTTTCAACTGTCACAAATTTTAATTACGCCAGGGATTGCCTTTTCTATAGTAAATTATTCAAAAAATAATTTTATACTGTCGCAAATTTTATGTGCGCCAGGGATTGCCTTTTCTATAGTAAATTTTTCAAAAAATAATTTTCTACTGTCGCAAATTTTAATTGCGCCAGGGATTGCCTTTTCTATAGTAAATTATTCAAAAAATAATTTTATACTGTCGCAAATTTTAAATATCCCAGGGATTGCCTTTTCTATAGTAAATTTTTCAAAAACTAATTTTATACTGTCGCAAATTTTAATTGCGCCAGGGATTGCCTTTTCTATAGTAAATTTTTCAAAAAATAATTTTATACTGTCGCAAATTTTAATTACGCCAGGGATTGCCTTTTATATAGTAAATTATTCAAAAAATAATTTTCAACTGTCACAAATTTTAATTGCGCCAGGGATTGCCTTTTCTATAGTAAATTATTCAAAAAATAATTTTATACTGTCGCAAATTTTATGTGCGCCAGGGATTGCCTTTTCTATAGTAAATTATTCAAAAAATAATTTTATACTGTCACAAATTTTAATTACGCCAGGGATTGACTTTTCTATAGTAAATTTTTCAAAAACTAATTTTATACTGTCGCAAATTTTATGTGCGCCAGGGATTGCCTTTTCTATAGTAAATTATTCAAAAAATAATTTTCAACTGTCACAAATTTTAATTACGCCAGGGATTGCCTTTTCTATAGTAAATTATTCAAAAAATAATTTTATACTGTCGCAAATTTTATGTGCGCCAGGGATTGCCTTTTCTATAGTAAATTTTTCAAAAAATAATTTTCTACTGTCGCAAATTTTAATTGCGCCAGGGATTGACTTTTCTATAGTAAATTATTCAAAAAATAATTTTATACTGTCGCAAATTTTAAATATCCCAGGGATTGACTTTTCTATAGTAAATTATTCAAAAACTAATTTTATACTGTCGCAAATTTTAATTACGCCAGGGATTGCCTTTTATATAGTAAATTTTTCAAAAACTAATTTTATACTGTCGCAAATTTTAATTACGCCAGGGATTGCCTTTTATGTAGTAAATTTTTCAAAAACTAATTTTATACTGTCGCAAATTTTATGTACGCCAGGGATTGCCTTTTATATAGTAAATTATTCAAAAAATAATTTTCTACTGTCGCAAATTTTAATTGCGCCAGGGATTGCCTTTTCTACAGTAAATTATTCAAAAAATAATTTTCAACTGTCACAAATTTTAATTGCGCCAGGGATTGCCTTTTCTATAGTAAATTTTTCAAAAACTAATTTTCTACTGTCGCAAATTTTAATTGCGCCAGGGATTGACTTTTCTATAGTAAATTATTCAAAAACTAATTTTATACTGTCGCAAATTTTAATTACGCCAGGGATTGCCTTTTATATAGTAAATTTTTCAAAAACTAATTTTATACTGTCGCAAATTTTATGTGCGCCAGGGATTGACTTTTCTATAGTAAATTATTCAAAAAATAATTTTCTACTGTCGCACATTTTAATTACGCCAGGGATTGCCTTTTATATAGTAAATTTTTCAAAAACTAATTTTATACTGTCGCAAATTTTAATTACGCCAGGGATTGCCTTTTATATAGTAAATTTTTCAAAAACTAATTTTCTACTGTCGCAAATTTTAATTACGCCAGGGATTGCCTTTTATATAGTGAATTATTCAAAAAATAATTTTCTACTGTCGCAAATTTTAATTGCGCCAGGGATTGCCTTTTCTATAGTAAATTATTCAAAAAATAATTTTCTACTGTCGCAAATTTTAATTGCGCCAGGGATTGCCTTTTCTATAGTAAATTATTCAAAAACTAATTTTATACTGTCACAAATTTTAATTGCGCCAGGGATTGCCTTTTATATAGTAAATTTTTCAAAAACTAATTTTATACTGTCGCAAATTTTAATTACGCCAGGGATTGCCTTTTCTACAGTAAATTATTCAAAAAATAATTTTCAACTGTCACAAATTTTAATTGCGCCAGGGATTGCCTTTTCTATAGTAAATTTTTCAAAAACTAATTTTCTACTGTCGCAAATTTTAATTGCGCCAGGGATTGACTTTTCTATAGTAAATTATTCAAAAACTAATTTTATACTGTCGCAAATTTTAATTGCGCCAGGGATTGCCTTTTCTATAGTAAATTTTTCAAAAACTAATTTTATACTGTCGCAAATTTTATGTGCGCCAGGGATTGACTTTTCTATAGTAAATTATTCAAAAAATAATTTTCTACTGTCGCAAATTTTAATTACGCCAGGGATTGCCTTTTATATAGTAAATTTTTCAAAAACTAATTTTATACTGTCGCAAATTTTAATTACGCCAGGGATTGACTTTTCTATAGTAAATTATTCAAAAAATAATTTTTTACTGTCGCAAATTTTATGTGCGCCAGGGATTGCCTTTTCTATAGTAAATTTTTCAAAAACTAATTTTATACTGTCACAAATTTTATGTGCGCCAGGGATTGCCTTTTCTATAGTAAATTATTCAAAAACTAATTTTATACTGTCACAAATTTTAATTGCGCCAGGGATTGCCTTTTCTATAGTAAATTATTCAAAAAATAATTTTCTACTGTCGCAAATTTTAAATATCCCAGGGATTGCCTTTTCTATAGTAAATTATTCAAAAAATAATTTTCTACTGTCGCAAATTTTAAATATCCCAGGGATTGCCTTTTCTATAGTAAATTATTCAAAAAATAATTTTCTACTGTCGCAAATTTTAATTACGCCAGGGATTGCCTTTTCTATAGTAAATTATTCAAAAAATAATTTTCAACTGTCACAAATTTTATGTGCGCCAGGGATTGCCTTTTCTATAGTAAATTATTCAAAAAATAATTTTATACTGTCACAAATTTTATGTGCGCCAGGGATTGCCTTTTCTATAGTAAATTATTCAAAAAATAATTTTCTACTGTCGCAAATTTTAATTGCGCCAGGGATTGCCTTTTCTACAGTAAATTATTCAAAAAATAATTTTCAACTGTCGCAAATTTTATGTGCGCCAGGGATTGCCTTTTCTATAGTAAATTTTTCAAAAACTAATTTTATACTGTCGCAAATTTTAAATATCCCAGGGATTGCCTTTTCTACAGTAAATTATTCAAAAAATAATTTTATACTGTCGCAAATTTTAATTGCGCCAGGGATTGCCTTTTCTATAGTAAATTATTCAAAAAATAATTTTATACTGTCGCAAATTTTAATTACGCCAGGGATTGCCTTTTATATAGTAAATTATTCAAAAAATAATTTTATACTGTCACAAATTTTAATTGCGCCAGGGATTGCCTTTTCTATAGTAAATTTTTCAAAAACTAATTTTATACTGTCGCAAATTTTAATTACGCCAGGGATTGCCTTTTCTATAGTAAATTATTCAAAAAATAATTTTATACTGTCGCAAATTTTATGTGCGCCAGGGATTGCCTTTTCTATAGTAAATTTTTCAAAAACTAATTTTATACTGTCGCAAATTTTAAATATCCCAGGGATTGCCTTTTCTACAGTAAATTATTCAACAAATAATTTTATACTGTCGCAAATTTTAATTGCGCCAGGGATTGCCTTTTCTATAGTAAATTATTCAAAAACTAATTTTATACTGTCGCAAATTTTAATTACGCCAGGGATTGCCTTTTCTATAGTAAATTATTCAAAAAATAATTTTATACTGTCGCAAATTTTATGTGCGCCAGGGATTGCCTTTTCTATAGTAAATTTTTCAAAAACTAATTTTATACTGTCGCAAATTTTAAATATCCCAGGGATTGCCTTTTCTACAGTAAATTATTCAAAAAATAATTTTATACTGTCGCAAATTTTAATTGCGCCAGGGATTGCCTTTTCTATAGTAAATTATTCAAAAAATAATTTTATACTGTCGCAAATTTTAATTACGCCAGGGATTGCCTTTTATATAGTAAATTTTTCAAAAACTAATTTTATACTGTCACAAATTTTAATTGCGCCAGGGATTGCCTTTTCTATAGTAAATTTTTCAAAAACTAATTTTATACTGTCGCAAATTTTAAATATCCCAGGGATTGCCTTTTATATAGTAAATTTTTCAAAAACTAATTTTATACTGTCGCAAATTTTAATTACGCCAGGGATTGCCTTTTCTATAGTAAATTATTCAAAAAATAATTTTCTACTGTCGCAAATTTTAATTGCGCCAGGGATTGACTTTTCTATAGTAAATTATTCAAAAAATAATTTTATACTGTCGCAAATTTTAATTGCGCCAGGGATTGCCTTTTCTATAGTAAATTATTCAAAAAATAATTTTATACTGTCACAAATTTTAATTGCGCCAGGGATTGCCTTTTCTATAGTAAATTATTCAAAAAATAATTTTATACTGTCGCAAATTTTAATTACGCCAGGGATTGCCTTTTATATAGTAAATTTTTCAAAAAATAATTTTCTACTGTCGCAAATTTTAATTACGCCAGGGATTGCCTTTTCTATAGTAAATTATTCAAAAAATAATTTTCAACTGTCACAAATTTTATGTGCGCCAGGGATTGTCTTTTCTATAGTAAATTATTCAAAAAATAATTTTATACTGTCACAAATTTTATGTGCGCCAGGGATTGCCTTTTCTATAGTAAATTATTCAAAAAATAATTTTCTACTGTCGCAAATTTTAAATATCCCAGGGATTGCCTTTTATATAGTAAATTTTGCAAAATCTAATTTTATACTGTCGCAAATTTTAATTACGCCAGGGATTGCCTTTTCTATAGTAAATTTTTCAAAAACTAATTTTATACTGTCGCAAATTTTAATTGCGCCAGGGATTGCCTTTTCTATAGTAAATTATTCAAAAACTAATTTTATACTGTCACAAATTTTAATTGCGCCAGGGATTGCCTTTTCTATAGTAAATTATTCAAAAACTAATTTTATACTGTCGCAAATTTTATGTGCGCCAGGGATTGCCTTTTCTATAGTAAATTATTCAAAAAATAATTTTCAACTGTCACAAATTTTAATTGCGCCAGGGATTGCCTTTTCTATAGTAAATTATTCAAAAACTAATTTTCAACTGTCACAAATTTTATGTGCGCCAGGGATTGCCTTTTCTATAGTAAATTATTCAAAAAATAATTTTTTACTGTCGCAAATTTTATGTGCGCCAGGGATTGCCTTTTCTATAGTAAATTTTTCAAAAAATAATTTTCAACTGTCACAAATTTTAATTGCGCCAGGGATTGACTTTTCTATAGTAAATTTTTCAAAAACTAATTTTATACTGTCGCAAATTTTATGTGCGCCAGGGATTGCCTTTTCTATAGTAAATTTTTCAAAAAATAATTTTCAACTGTCACAAATTTTAATTGCGCCAGGGATTGCCTTTTCTATAGTAAATTATTCAAAAAATAATTTTCAACTGTCACAAATTTTATGTGCGCCAGGGATTGCCTTTTCGATAGTAAATTATTCAAAAAATAATTTTTTACTGTCGCAAATTTTATGTGCGCCAGGGATTGCCTTTTCTATAGTAAATTATTCAAAAAATAATTTTATACTGTCACAAATTTTAATTGCGCCAGGGATTGCCTTTTCTATAGTAAATTATTCAAAAACTAATTTTCAACTGTCACAAATTTTATGTGCGCCAGGGATTGCCTTTTCTATAGTAAATTATTCAAAAAATAATTTTATACTGTCGCAAATTTTATGTGCGCCAGGGATTGCCTTTTCTATAGTAAATTTTTCAAAAAATAATTTTCAACTGTCACAAATTTTAATTGCGCCAGGGATTGCCTTTTCTATAGTAAATTATTCAAAAAATAATTTTATACTGTCACAAATTTTATGTGCGCCAGGGATTGCCTTTTATATAGTAAATTATTCAAAAAATAATTTTCAACTGTCACAAATTTTAATTGCGCCAGGGATTGCCTTTTCTATAGTAAATTTTTCAAAAACTAATTTTCAACTGTCACAAATTTTAATTGCGCCAGGGATTGCCTTTTCTATAGTAAATTATTCAAAAAATAATTTTATACTGTCACAAATTTTAATTACGCCAGGGATTGACTTTTCTATAGTAAATTATTCAAAAAATAATTTTCAACTGTCACAAATTTTAATTACGCCAGGGATTGACTTTTCTATAGTAAATTATTCAAAAAATAATTTTCAACTGTCGCAAATTTTAATTGCGCCAGGGATTGCCTTTTCTATAGTAAATTATTCAAAAACTAATTTTTTACTGTCACAAATTTTAATTGCGCCAGGGATTGACTTTTCTATAGTAAATTATTCAAAAAATAATTTTCAACTGTCACAAATTTTATGTGCGCCAGGGATTGCCTTTTCTATAGTAAATTATTCAAAAAATAATTTTATACTGTCACAAATTTTAATTGCGCCAGGGATTGACTTTTCTATAGTAAATTATTCAAAAAATAATTTTATACTGTCACAAATTTTAATTGCGCCAGGGATTGCCTTTTCTATAGTAAATTATTCAAAAAATAATTTTATACTGTCACAAATTTTAAATATCCCAGGGATTGCCTTTTCTATAGTAAATTATTCAAAAACTAATTTTCAACTGTCGCAAATTTTAATTACGCCAGGGATTGCCTTTTATATAGCAAATTATTCAAAAAATAATTTTCAACTGTCACAAATTTTAATTGCGCCAGGGATTGACTTTTCTATAGTAAATTATTCAAAAAATAATTTTCAACTGTCACAAATTTTAATTGCGCCAGGGATTGCCTTTTCTATAGTAAATTATTCAAAAAATAATTTTATACTGTCGCAAATTTTATGTGCGCCAGGGATTGCCTTTTCTATAGTAAATTTTTCAAAAACTAATTTTATACTGTCGCAAATTTTAATTACGCCAGGGATTGACTTTTCTATAGTAAATTATTCAAAAAATAATTTTCAACTGTCACAAATTTTAATTGCGCCAGGGATTGACTTTTCTATAGTAAATTATTCAAAAAATAATTTTATACTGTCGCAAATTTTAATTACGCCAGGGATTGCCTTTTCTATAGTAAATTATTCAAAAAATAATTTTCAACTGTCACAAATTTTATGTGCGCCAGGGTTTGCCTTTTCTATAGTAAATTATTCAAAAAATAATTTTATACTGTCACAAATTTTAATTGCGCCAGGGATTGACTTTTCTATAGTAAATTATTCAAAAAATAATTTTATACTGTCACAAATTTTAATTGCGCCAGGGATTGCCTTTTCTATAGTAAATTATTCAAAAAATAATTTTCAACTGTCGCAAATTTTAATTGCGCCAGGGATTGCCTTTTCTATAGTAAATTATTCAAAAAATAATTTTATACTGTCACAAATTTTAATTGCGCCAGGGATTGACTTTTCTATAGTAAATTTTTCAAAAAATAATTTTCAACTGTCACAAATTTTAATTACGCCAGGGATTGACTTTTATATAGTAAATTATTCAAAAAATAATTTTCTACTGTCACAAATTTTATGTGCGCCAGGGATTGCCTTTTATATAGTAAATTATTCAAAAAATAATTTTATACTGTCGCAAATTTTAATTACGCCAGGGATTGCCTTTTATATAGTAAATTTTTCAAAAACTAATTTTATACTGTCGCAAATTTTATGTGCGCCAGGGATTGACTTTTCTATAGTAAATTTTTCAAAAACTAATTTTATACTGTCACAAATTTTAATTGCGCCAGGGATTGCCTTTTCTATAGTAAATTATTCAAAAAATAATTTTATACTGTCGCAAATTTTAATTGCGCCAGGGATTGACTTTTCTATAGTAAATTATTCAAAAAATAATTTTATACTGTCACAAATTTTAATTGCGCCAGGGATTGCCTTTTCTATAGTAAATTATTCAAAAACTAATTTTATACTGTCGCAAATTTTAATTACGCCAGGGATTGCCTTTTATATAGTAAATTATTCAAAAAATAATTTTATACTGTCGCAAATTTTAATTACGCCAGGGATTGCCTTTTATATAGTAAATTTTTCAAAAACTAATTTTATACTGTCGCAAATTTTATGTGCGCCAGGGATTGCCTTTTATATAGTAAATTATTCAAAAAATAATTTTATACTGTCGCAAATTTTAATTACGCCAGGGATTGCCTTTTATATAGTAAATTTTTCAAAAACTAATTTTATACTGTCGCAAATTTTATGTGCGCCAGGGATTGACTTTTCTATAGTAAATTTTTCAAAAACTAATTTTATACTGTCGCAAATTTTAATTGCGCCAGGGATTGCCTTTTCTATAGTAAATTATTCAAAAAATAATTTTCAACTGTCACAAATTTTAATTGCGCCAGGGATTGCCTTTTCTATAGTAAATTATTCAAAAAATAATTTTATACTGTCGCAAATTTTAAATATCCCAGGGATTGCCTTTTATATAGTAAATTATTCAAAAACTAATTTTTTACTGTCGCAAATTTTATGTGCGCCAGGGATTGCCTTTTCTATAGTAAATTTTTCAAAAAATAATTTTATACTGTCGCAAATTTTAATTACGCCAGGGATTGACTTTTCTATAGTAAATTATTCAAAAAATAATTTTCTACTGTCGCAAATTTTATGTGCGCCAGGGATTGCCTTTTCTATAGTAAATTATTCAAAAAATAATTTTATACTGTCGCAAATTTTAAATATCCCAGGGATTGCCTTTTATATAGTAAATTATTCAAAAACTAATTTTTTACTGTCGCAAATTTTATGTGCGCCAGGGATTGCCTTTTCTATAGTAGATTTTTCAAAAAATAATTTTATACTGTCGCAAATTTTAATTACGCCAGGGATTGACTTTTCTATAGTAAATTATTCAAAAAATAATTTTCTACTGTCGCAAATTTTATGTGCGCCAGGGATTGCCTTTTCTATAGTAAATTATTCAAAAAATAATTTTCAACTGTCACAAATTTTAATTGCGCCAGGGATTGCCTTTTCTATAGTAAATTATTCAAAAAATAATTTTCAACTGTCACAAATTTTATGTGCGCCAGGGATTGCCTTTTCTATAGTAAATTTTTCAAAAAATAATTTTCAACTGTCACAAATTTTAATTGCGCCAGGGATTGCCTTTTCTATAGTAAATTATTCAAAAAATAATTTTCAACTGTCACAAATTTTAATTGCGCCAGGGATTGACTTTTCTATAGTAAATTATTCAAAAAATAATTTTCAACTGTCACAAATTTTAATTGCGCCAGGGATTGCCTTTTATATAGTAAATTTTTCAAAAACTAATTTTATACTGTCACAAATTTTATGTGCGCCAGGGATTGCCTTTTATATAGTAAATTATTCAAAAAATAATTTTATACTGTCGCAAATTTTAATTGCGCCAGGGATTGCCTTTTCTATAGTAAATTATTCAAAAACTAATTTTATACTGTCACAAATTTTAATTGCGCCAGGGATTGACTTTTCTATAGTAAATTATTCAAAAACTAATTTTTTACTGTCGCAAATTTTAATTACGCCAGGGATTGCCTTTTATATAGTAAATTATTCAAAAAATAATTTTATACTGTCACAAATTTTAAATATCCCAGGGATTGCCTTTTCTATAGTAAATTATTCAAAAAATAATTTTATACTGTCACAAATTTTAATTGCGCCAGGGATTGACTTTTCTATAGTAAATTATTCAAAAAATAATTTTCAACTGTCACAAATTTTAATTGCGCCAGGGATTGCCTTTTCTATAGTAAATTATTCAAAAAATAATTTTATACTGTCACAAATTTTAATTGCGCCAGGGATTGACTTTTCTATAGTAAATTATTCAAAAAATAATTTTCAACTGTCACAAATTTTAATTGCGCCAGGGATTGCCTTTTCTATAGTAAATTATTCAAAAAATAATTTTATACTGTCACAAATTTTATGTGCTCCAGGGATTGCCTTTTATATAGTAAATTATTCAAAAAATAATTTTATACTGTCGCAAATTTTAATTGCGCCAGGGATTGCCTTTTCTATAGTAAATTATTCAAAAAATAATTTTATACTGTCGCAAATTTTAATTGCGCCAGGGATTGCCTTTTCTATAGTAAATTATTCAAAAAATAATTTTATACTGTCGCAAATTTTAATTACGCCAGGGATTGCCTTTTCTATAGTAAATTATTCAAAAACTAATTTTATACTGTCACAAATTTTAATTGCGCCAGGGATTGCCTTTTCTATAGTAAATTATTCAAAAAATAATTTTCTACTGTCGCAAATTTTATGTGCGCCAGGGATTGCCTTTTCTATAGTAAATTATTCAAAAAATAATTTTCAACTGTCACAAATTTTAATTGCGCCAGGGATTGCCTTTTCTATAGTAAATTTTTCAAAAAATAATTTTCAACTGTCACAAATTTTAATTACGCCAGGGATTGCCTTTTCTATAGTAAATTATTCAAAAAATAATTTTCTACTGTCGCAAATTTTAATTGCGCCAGGGATTGACTTTTATATAGTAAATTATTCAAAAAATAATTTTATACTGTCGCAAATTTTATGTGCGCCAGGGATTGACTTTTCTATAGTAAATTTTTCAAAAACTAATTTTATACTGTCGCAAATTTTAATTGCGCCAGGGATTGCCTTTTCTATAGTAAGTTATTCAAAAAATAATTTTCTACTGTCACAAATTTTAAATATCCCAGGGATTGCCTTTTCTATAGTAAATTATTCAAAAAATAATTTTATACTGTCGCAAATTTTAATTACGCCAGGGATTGCCTTTTATATAGTAAATTTTTCAAAAACTAATTTTATACTGTCGCAAATTTTAATTGCGCCAGGGATTGCCTTTTCTATAGTAAATTATTCAAAAAATAATTTTCAACTGTCACAAATTTTAATTGCGCCAGGGATTGACTTTTCTATAGTAAATTTTTCAAAAACTAATTTTCTACTGTCGCAAATTTTAAATATCCCAGGGATTGCCTTTTCTATAGTAAATTATTCAAAAACTAATTTTATACTGTCGCAAATTTTAATTACGCCAGGGATTGCCTTTTATATAGTAAATTTTTCAAAAACTAATTTTTTACTGTCGCAAATTTTATGTGCGCCAGGGATTGCCTTTTCTATAGTAAATTATTCAAAAAATAAATTTCTACTGTCGCAAATTTTAATTGCGCCAGGGATTGACTTTTCTATAGTAAATTATTCAAAAAATAATTTTTTACTGTCGCAAATTTTATGTGCGCCAGGGATTGCCTTTTCTATAGTAAATTATTCAAAAAATAATTTTCAACTGTCACAAATTTTAATTGCGCCAGGGATTGACTTTTCTATAGTAAATTATTCAAAAAATAATTTTTTACTGTCGCAAATTTTAATTACGCCAGGGATTGCCTTTTCTATAGTAAATTATTCAAAAAATAATTTTCAACTGTCGCAAATTTTATGTGCGCCAGGGATTGCCTTTTCTATAGTAAATTATTCAAAAAATAATTTTCAACTGTCACAAATTTTAATTGCGCCAGGGATTGACTTTTCTATAGTAAATTATTCAAAAAATAATTTTATACTGTCGCAAATTTTAATTGCGCCAGGGATTGCCTTTTCTATAGTAAATTATTCAAAAAATAATTTTATACTGTCACAAATTTTAATTGCGCCAGGGATTGCCTTTTCTATAGTAAATTTTTCAAAAACTAATTTTATACTGTCGCAAATTTTAAATATCCCAGGGATTGCCTTTTATATAGTAAATTTTTCAAAAACTAATTTTATACTGTCGCAAATTTTATGTGCGCCAGGGATTGCCTTTTCTATAGTAAATTATTCAAAAAATAATTTTATACTGTCGCAAATTTTAATTGCGCCAGGGATTGCCTTTTCTATAGTAAATTATTCAAAAACTAATTTTATACTGTCACAAATTTTAATTGCGCCAGGGATTGCCTTTTATATAGTAAATTTTTCAAAAACTAATTTTATACTGTCGCAAATTTTAATTACGCCAGGGATTGCCTTTTCTACAGTAAATTATTCAAAAAATAATTTTCAACTGTCACAAATTTTAATTGCGCCAGGGATTGCCTTTTCTATAGTAAATTATTCAAAAAATAATTTTCTACTGTCGCAAATTTTAATTACGCCAGGGATTGCCTTTTATATAGTAAATTATTCAAAAAATAATTTTCTACTGTCGCAAATTTTAAATATCCCAGGGATTGCCTTTTCTACAGTAAATTATTCAAAAAATAATTTTCTACTGTCGCAAATTTTAATTGCGCCAGGGATTGCCTTTTCTATAGTAAATTATTCAAAAAATAATTTTATACTGTCGCAAATTTTAATTACGCCAGGGATTGCCTTTTATATAGTAAATTTTTCAAAAACTAATTTTATACTGTCGCAAATTTTAATTACGCCAGGGATTGCCTTTTATATAGTAAATTTTTCAAAAACTAATTTTATACTGTCGCAAATTTTAATTACGCCAGGGATTGCCTTTTATATAGTAAATTTTTCAAAAACTAATTTTATACTGTCGCAAATTTTAATTACGCCAGGGATTGCCTTTTATATAGTAAATTTTTCAAAAACTAATTTTTTACTGTCGCAAATTTTATGTGCGCCAGGGATTGCCTTTTCTATAGTAAATTATTCAAAAAATAATTTTCTACTGTCGCAAATTTTAATTGCGCCAGGGATTGACTTTTCTATAGTAAATTATTCAAAAAATAATTTTATACTGTCGCAAATTTTAATTGCGCCAGGGATTGGCTTTTCTATAGTAAATTATTCAAAAAATAATTTTATACTGTCGCAAATTTTAATTACGCCAGGGATTGCCTTTTCTATAGTAAATTTTTCAAAAACTAATTTTCAACTGTCACAAATTTTAATTGCGCCAGGGATTGCCTTTTCTATAGTAAATTATTCAAAAACTAATTTTATACTGTCACAAATTTTAATTGCGCCAGGGATTGACTTTTCTATAGTAAATTATTCAAAAAATAATTTTCAACTGTCACAAATTTTAATTGCGCCAGGGATTGCCTTTTCTATAGTAAATTATTCAAAAAATAATTTTATACTGTCGCAAATTTTATGTGCGCCAGGGATTGCCTTTTCTATAGTAAATTATTCAAAAAATAATTTTCAACTGTCGCAAATTTTATGTGCGCCAGGGATTGCCTTTTCTATAGTAAATTATTCAAAAAATAATTTTATACTGTCACAAATTTTAATTACGCCAGGGATTGCCTTTTATATAGTAAATTTTTCAAAAACTAATTTTATACTGTCGCAAATTTTATGTGCGCCAGGGATTGACTTTTCTATAGTAAATTTTTCAAAAACTAATTTTATACTGTCGCAAATTTTAATTGCGCCAGGGATTGCCTTTTCTATAGTAAATTATTCAAAAAATAATTTTCAACTGTCACAAATTTTAATTGCGCCAGGGATTGCCTTTTCTATAGTAAATTATTCAAAAAATAATTTTATACTGTCGCAAATTTTAAATATCCCAGGGATTGCCTTTTATATAGTAAATTATTCAAAAACTAATTTTTTACTGTCGCAAATTTTATGTGCGCCAGGGATTGCCTTTTCTATAGTAAATTTTTCAAAAAATAATTTTATACTGTCGCAAATTTTAATTACGCCAGGGATTGACTTTTCTATAGTAAATTATTCAAAAAATAATTTTCTACTGTCGCAAATTTTATGTGCGCCAGGGATTGCCTTTTCTATAGTAAATTATTCAAAAAATAATTTTATACTGTCGCAAATTTTAAATATCCCAGGGATTGCCTTTTATATAGTAAATTATTCAAAAACTAATTTTTTACTGTCGCAAATTTTATGTGCGCCAGGGATTGCCTTTTCTATAGTAAATTTTTCAAAAAATAATTTTATACTGTCGCAAATTTTAATTACGCCAGGGATTGACTTTTCTATAGTAAATTATTCAAAAAATAATTTTCTACTGTCGCAAATTTTATGTGCGCCAGGGATTGCCTTTTCTATAGTAAATTATTCAAAAAATAATTTTCAACTGTCACAAATTTTAATTGCGCCAGGGATTGCCTTTTCTATAGTAAATTATTCAAAAAATAATTTTCAACTGTCACAAATTTTATGTGCGCCAGGGATTGCCTTTTCTATAGTAAATTTTTCAAAAAATAATTTTCAACTGTCACAAATTTTAATTGCGCCAGGGATTGCCTTTTCTATAGTAAATTATTCAAAAAATAATTTTCAACTGTCACAAATTTTAATTGCGCCAGGGATTGACTTTTCTATAGTAAATTATTCAAAAAATAATTTTCAACTGTCACAAATTTTAATTGCGCCAGGGATTGCCTTTTATATAGTAAATTTTTCAAAAACTAATTTTATACTGTCACAAATTTTATGTGCGCCAGGGATTGCCTTTTATATAGTAAATTATTCAAAAAATAATTTTATACTGTCGCAAATTTTAATTGCGCCAGGGATTGCCTTTTCTATAGTAAATTATTCAAAAACTAATTTTATACTGTCACAAATTTTAATTGCGCCAGGGATTGACTTTTCTATAGTAAATTATTCAAAAACTAATTTTTTACTGTCGCAAATTTTAATTACGCCAGGGATTGCCTTTTATATAGTAAATTATTCAAAAAATAATTTTATACTGTCACAAATTTTAAATATCCCAGGGATTGCCTTTTCTATAGTAAATTATTCAAAAAATAATTTTATACTGTCACAAATTTTAATTGCGCCAGGGATTGACTTTTCTATAGTAAATTATTCAAAAAATAATTTTCAACTGTCACAAATTTTAATTGCGCCAGGGATTGCCTTTTCTATAGTAAATTATTCAAAAAATAATTTTATACTGTCACAAATTTTAATTGCGCCAGGGATTGACTTTTCTATAGTAAATTATTCAAAAAATAATTTTCAACTGTCACAAATTTTAATTGCGCCAGGGATTGCCTTTTCTATAGTAAATTATTCAAAAAATAATTT
Source organism: Dioctria linearis (assembly GCA_963930735.1). Classification (NCBI taxonomy): domain Eukaryota; kingdom Metazoa; phylum Arthropoda; class Insecta; order Diptera; family Asilidae; genus Dioctria; species Dioctria linearis. The sequence continues at coordinate 224,090 of CAWVNZ010002273.1, read as the reverse complement.
TATACTGTCACAAATTTTATGTGCTCCAGGGATTGCCTTTTATATAGTAAATTATTCAAAAAATAATTTTATACTGTCGCAAATTTTAATTGCGCCAGGGATTGCCTTTTCTATAGTAAATTATTCAAAAAATAATTTTATACTGTCGCAAATTTTAATTGCGCCAGGGATTGCCTTTTCTATAGTAAATTATTCAAAAAATAATTTTATACTGTCGCAAATTTTAATTACGCCAGGGATTGCCTTTTCTATAGTAAATTATTCAAAAACTAATTTTATACTGTCACAAATTTTAATTGCGCCAGGGATTGCCTTTTCTATAGTAAATTATTCAAAAAATAATTTTCTACTGTCGCAAATTTTATGTGCGCCAGGGATTGCCTTTTCTATAGTAAATTATTCAAAAAATAATTTTCAACTGTCACAAATTTTAATTGCGCCAGGGATTGCCTTTTCTATAGTAAATTTTTCAAAAAATAATTTTCAACTGTCACAAATTTTAATTACGCCAGGGATTGCCTTTTCTATAGTAAATTATTCAAAAAATAATTTTCTACTGTCGCAAATTTTAATTGCGCCAGGGATTGACTTTTATATAGTAAATTATTCAAAAAATAATTTTATACTGTCGCAAATTTTATGTGCGCCAGGGATTGACTTTTCTATAGTAAATTTTTCAAAAACTAATTTTATACTGTCGCAAATTTTAATTGCGCCAGGGATTGCCTTTTCTATAGTAAATTATTCAAAAAATAATTTTCTACTGTCACAAATTTTAAATATCCCAGGGATTGCCTTTTCTATAGTAAATTATTCAAAAAATAATTTTATACTGTCGCAAATTTTAATTACGCCAGGGATTGCCTTTTATATAGTAAATTTTTCAAAAACTAATTTTATACTGTCGCAAATTTTAATTGCGCCAGGGATTGCCTTTTCTATAGTAAATTATTCAAAAAATAATTTTCAACTGTCACAAATTTTAATTGCGCCAGGGATTGACTTTTCTATAGTAAATTTTTCAAAAACTAATTTTCTACTGTCGCAAATTTTAAATATCCCAGGGATTGCCTTTTCTATAGTAAATTATTCAAAAACTAATTTTATACTGTCGCAAATTTTAATTACGCCAGGGATTGCCTTTTATATAGTAAATTTTTCAAAAACTAATTTTTTACTGTCGCAAATTTTATGTGCGCCAGGGATTGCCTTTTCTATAGTAAATTATTCAAAAAATAATTTTCTACTGTCGCAAATTTTAATTGCGCCAGGGATTGACTTTTCTATAGTAAATTATTCAAAAAATAATTTTTTACTGTCGCAAATTTTATGTGCGCCAGGGATTGCCTTTTCTATAGTAAATTATTCAAAAAATAATTTTCAACTGTCACAAATTTTAATTGCGCCAGGGATTGACTTTTCTATAGTAAATTATTCAAAAAATAATTTTTTACTGTCGCAAATTTTAATTACGCCAGGGATTGCCTTTTCTATAGTAAATTATTCAAAAAATAATTTTCAACTGTCGCAAATTTTATGTGCGCCAGGGATTGCCTTTTCTATAGTAAATTATTCAAAAAATAATTTTCAACTGTCACAAATTTTAATTGCGCCAGGGATTGACTTTTCTATAGTAAATTATTCAAAAAATAATTTTATACTGTCGCAAATTTTAATTGCGCCAGGGATTGCCTTTTCTATAGTAAATTATTCAAAAAATAATTTTATACTGTCACAAATTTTAATTGCGCCAGGGATTGCCTTTTCTATAGTAAATTTTTCAAAAACTAATTTTATACTGTCGCAAATTTTAAATATCCCAGGGATTGCCTTTTATATAGTAAATTTTTCAAAAACTAATTTTATACTGTCGCAAATTTTATGTGCGCCAGGGATTGCCTTTTCTATAGTAAATTATTCAAAAAATAATTTTATACTGTCGCAAATTTTAATTGCGCCAGGGATTGCCTTTTCTATAGTAAATTATTCAAAAACTAATTTTATACTGTCACAAATTTTAATTGCGCCAGGGATTGCCTTTTATATAGTAAATTTTTCAAAAACTAATTTTATACTGTCGCAAATTTTAATTACGCCAGGGATTGCCTTTTCTACAGTAAATTATTCAAAAAATAATTTTCAACTGTCACAAATTTTAATTGCGCCAGGGATTGCCTTTTCTATAGTAAATTATTCAAAAAATAATTTTCTACTGTCGCAAATTTTAATTACGCCAGGGATTGCCTTTTATATAGTAAATTATTCAAAAAATAATTTTCTACTGTCGCAAATTTTAAATATCCCAGGGATTGCCTTTTCTACAGTAAATTATTCAAAAAATAATTTTCTACTGTCGCAAATTTTAATTGCGCCAGGGATTGCCTTTTCTATAGTAAATTATTCAAAAAATAATTTTATACTGTCGCAAATTTTAATTACGCCAGGGATTGCCTTTTATATAGTAAATTTTTCAAAAACTAATTTTATACTGTCGCAAATTTTAATTACGCCAGGGATTGCCTTTTATATAGTAAATTTTTCAAAAACTAATTTTATACTGTCGCAAATTTTAATTACGCCAGGGATTGCCTTTTATATAGTAAATTTTTCAAAAACTAATTTTATACTGTCGCAAATTTTAATTACGCCAGGGATTGCCTTTTATATAGTAAATTTTTCAAAAACTAATTTTTTACTGTCGCAAATTTTATGTGCGCCAGGGATTGCCTTTTCTATAGTAAATTATTCAAAAAATAATTTTCTACTGTCGCAAATTTTAATTGCGCCAGGGATTGACTTTTCTATAGTAAATTATTCAAAAAATAATTTTATACTGTCGCAAATTTTAATTGCGCCAGGGATTGCCTTTTCTATAGTAAATTATTCAAAAAATAATTTTATACTGTCGCAAATTTTAATTACGCCAGGGATTGCCTTTTCTATAGTAAATTTTTCAAAAACTAATTTTCAACTGTCACAAATTTTAATTGCGCCAGGGATTGCCTTTTCTATAGTAAATTATTCAAAAACTAATTTTATACTGTCACAAATTTTAATTGCGCCAGGGATTGACTTTTCTATAGTAAATTATTCAAAAAATAATTTTCAACTGTCACAAATTTTAATTGCGCCAGGGATTGCCTTTTCTATAGTAAATTATTCAAAAAATAATTTTATACTGTCGCAAATTTTATGTGCGCCAGGGATTGCCTTTTCTATAGTAAATTATTCAAAAAATAATTTTCAACTGTCGCAAATTTTATGTGCGCCAGGGATTGCCTTTTCTATAGTAAATTATTCAAAAAATAATTTTATACTGTCACAAATTTTAATTACGCCAGGGATTGCCTTTTATATAGTAAATTTTTCAAAAACTAATTTTATACTGTCACAAATTTTAATTGCGCCAGGGATTGACTTTTCTATAGTAAATTATTCAAAAAATAATTTTTTACTGTCGCAAATTTTAATTACGCCAGGGATTGCCTTTTCTATAGTAAATTATTCAAAAAATAATTTTATACTGTCGCAAATTTTATGTGCGCCAGGGATTGCCTTTTCTATAGTAAATTATTCAAAAAATAATTTTCAACTGTCACAAATTTTAATTGCGCCAGGGATTGCCTTTTATATAGTAAATTTTTCAAAAACTAATTTTATACTGTCGCAAATTTTAATTACGCCAGGGATTGCCTTTTATATAGTAAATTTTTCAAAAACTAATTTTATACTGTCGCAAATTTTAATTACGCCAGGGATTGACTTTTCTATAGTAAATTATTCAAAAAATAATTTTTTACTGTCGCAAATTTTAATTACGCCAGGGATTGCCTTTTCTATAGTAAATTATTCAAAAAATAATTTTATACTGTCGCAAATTTTAATTACGCCAGGGATTGCCTTTTATATAGTAAATTTTTCAAAAACTAATTTTATACTGTCGCAAATTTTAATTGCGCCAGGGATTGCCTTTTATATAGTAAATTTTTCAAAAACTAATTTTCTACTGTCGCAAATTTTAAATATCCCAGGGATTGCCTTTTATATAGTAAATTTTTCAAAAACTAATTTTATACTGTCGCAAATTTTAATTACGCCAGGGATTGCCTTTTATATAGTAAATTTTTCAAAAACTAATTTTTTACTGTCGCAAATTTTATGTGCGCCAGGGATTGCCTTTTCTATAGTAAATTATTCAAAAAATAATTTTCTACTGTCGCAAATTTTAATTGCGCCAGGGATTGACTTTTCTATAGTAAATTATTCAAAAAATAATTTTTTACTGTCGCAAATTTTAATTACGCCAGGGATTGCCTTTTATATAGTAAATTTTTCAAAAACTAATTTTATACTGTCGCAAATTTTAATTACGCCAGGGATTGCCTTTTATATAGTAAATTTTTCAAAAACTAATTTTATACTGTCACAAATTTTAATTACGCCAGGGATTGACTTTTCTATAGTAAATTATTCAAAAACTAATTTTTTACTGTCGCAAATTTTAAGTGCGCCAGGGATTGCCTTTTCTATAGTAAATTATTCAAAAAATAATTTTATACTGTCGCAAATTTTAATTACGCCAGGAATTGCCTTTTATATAGTAAATTTTTCAAAAACTAATTTTCAACTGTCACAAATTTTATGTGCGCCAGGGATTGACTTTTCTATAGTAAATTATTCAAAAACTAATTTTATACTGTCACAAATTTTAATTGCGCCAGGGATTGACTTTTCTATAGTAAATTATTCAAAAAATAATTTTATACTGTCGCAAATTTTAAATATCCCAGGGATTGCCTTTTATATAGTAAATTTTTCAAAAACTAATTTTATACTGTCGCAAATTTTATGTGCGCCAGGGATTGCCTTTTCTATAGTAAATTATTCAAAAAATAATTTTATACTGTCGCAAATTTTAATTACGCCAGGGATTGCCTTTTCTATAGTAAATTATTCAAAAAATAATTTTCTACTGTCGCAAATTTTAATTGCGCCAGGGATTGCCTTTTCTATAGTAAATTATTCAAAAAATAATTTTATACTGTCGCAAATTTTAATTACGCCAGGGATTGCCTTTTCTATAGTAAATTATTCAAAAACTAATTTTATACTGTCGCAAATTTTAATTACGCCAGGGATTGCCTTTTATATAGTAAATTTTTCAAAAACTAATTTTATACTGTCGCAAATTTTAATTACGCCAGGGATTGACTTTTCTATAGTAAATTATTCAAAAACTAATTTTATACTGTCGCAAATTTTAATTACGCCAGGGATTGCCTTTTCTATAGTAAATTATTCAAAAAATAATTTTCTACTGTCGCAAATTTTAAATATCCCAGGGATTGCCTTTTCTATAGTAAATTATTCAAAAAATAATTTTCTACTGTCGCAAATTTTAATTACGCCAGGGATTGCCTTTTCTATAGTAAATTATTCAAAAAATAATTTTATACTGTCGCAAATTTTAATTGCGCCAGGGATTGCCTTTTCTATAGTAAATTATTCAAAAACTAATTTTCAACTGTCACAAATTTTATGTGCGCCAGGGATTGCCTTTTCTATAGTAAATTATTCAAAAAATAATTTTATACTGTCACAAATTTTAATTGCGCCAGGGATTGCCTTTTCTATAGTAAATTATTCAAAAAATAATTTTATACTGTCGCAAATTTTAATTACGCCAGGGATTGCCTTTTCTATAGTAAATTATTCAAAAAATAATTTTCAACTGTCGCAAATTTTAATTGCGCCAGGGATTGCCTTTTCTATAGTAAATTATTCAAAAAATAATTTTATACTGTCGCAAATTTTAATTGCGCCAGGGATTGACTTTTATATAGTAAATTATTCAAAAACTAATTTTCAACTGTCGCAAATTTTAATTACGCCAGGGATTGCCTTTTCTATAGTAAATTATTCAAAAAATAATTTTATACTGTCGCAAATTTTAATTGCGCCAGGGATTGACTTTTCTATAGTAAATTATTCAAAAAATAATTTTATACTGTCGCAAATTTTAATTGCGCCAGAGATTGCCTTTTCTATAGTAAATTTTTCAAAAACTAATTTTCAACTGTCGCAAATTTTAAATATCCCAGGGATTGCCTTTTCTATAGTAAATTATTCAAAAAATAATTTTCAACTGTCGCAAATTTTAATTACGCCAGGGATTGACTTTTCTATAGTAAATTATTCAAAAAATAATTTTATACTGTCGCAAATTTTAATTGCGCCAGGGATTGCCTTTTATATAGTAAATTTTTCAAAAACTAATTTTCAACTGTCGCAAATTTTAATTACGCCAGGGATTGACTTTTCTATAGTAAATTTTTCAAAAACTAATTTTATACTGTCGCAAATTTTATGTGCGCCAGGGATTGCCTTTTCTATAGTAAATTTTTCAAAAAATAATTTTCAACTGTCACAAATTTTAATTGCGCCAGGGATTGCCTTTTCTATAGTAAATTATTCAAAAAATAATTTTCAACTGTCACAAATTTTAATTGCGCCAGGGATTGACTTTTCTATAGTAAATTATTCAAAAAATAATTTTATACTGTCGCAAATTTTATGTGCGCCAGGGATTGCCTTTTCTATAGTAAATTTTTCAAAAAATAATTTTCAACTGTCACAAATTTTAATTGCGCCAGGGATTGACTTTTCTATAGTAAATTATTCAAAAAATAATTTTATACTGTCGCAAATTTTAATTACGCCAGGGATTGCCTTTTCTATAGTAAATTATTCAAAAACTAATTTTATACTGTCGCAAATTTTATGTGCGCCAGGGATTGCCTTTTCTATAGTAAATTATTCAAAAAATAATTTTATACTGTCGCAAATTTTAATTGCGCCAGGGATTGACTTTTCTATAGTAAATTATTCAAAAAATAATTTTATACTGTCGCAAATTTTAATTACGCCAGGGATTGCCTTTTATATAGTAAATTTTTCAAAAAATAATTTTATACTGTCGCAAATTTTATGTGCGCCAGGGATTGACTTTTCTATAGTAAATTATTCAAAAAATAATTTTATACTGTCGCAAATTTTAATTACGCCAGGGATTGACTTTTCTATAGTAAATTATTCAAAAAATAATTTTCAACTGTCACAAATTTTAATTGCGCCAGGGATTGACTTTTCTATAGTAAATTATTCAAAAAATAATTTTCAACTGTCACAAATTTTAATTACGCCAGGGATTGACTTTTCTATAGTAAATTATTCAAAAAATAATTTTATACTGTCGCAAATTTTAATTGCGCCAGGGATTGCTTTTTCTATAGTAAATTATTCAAAAAATAATTTTCAACTGTCACAAATTTTAATTACGCCAGGGATTGACTTTTCTATAGTAAATTATTCAAAAAATAATTTTATACTGTCGCAAATTTTAATTGCGCCAGGGATTGACTTTTCTATAGTAAATTATTCAAAAAATAATTTTATACTGTCGCAAATTTTAATTGCGCCAGGGATTGCCTTTTCTATAGTAAATTATTCAAAAAATAATTTTCAACTGTCGCAAATTTTAATTACGCCAGGGATTGCCTTTTATATAGCAAATTTTTCAAAAACTAATTTTCAACTGTCGCAAATTTTAATTACGCCAGGGATTGACTTTTCTATAGTAAATTATTCAAAAAATAATTTTCAACTGTCACAAATTTTAATTGCGCCAGGGATTGCCTTTTCTATAGTAAATTATTCAAAAAATAATTTTCAACTGTCGCAAATTTTAATTACGCCAGGGATTGCCTTTTATATAGTAAATTTTTCAAAAACTAATTTTCAACTGTCGCAAATTTTAATTACGCCAGGGATTGACTTTTCTATAGTAAATTATTCAAAAAATAATTTTCAACTGTCACAAATTTTAATTACGCCAGGGATTGACTTTTCTATAGTAAATTATTCAAAAAATAATTTTCAACTGTCACAAATTTTAATTGCGCCAGGGATTGACTTTTCTATAGTAAATTATTCAAAAAATAATTTTCAACTGTCACAAATTTTAATTGCGCCAGGGATTGCCTTTTCTATAGTAAATTATTCAAAAAATAATTTTCAACTGTCGCAAATTTTAAATATCCCAGGGATTGCCTTTTCTATAGTAAATTATTCAAAAAATAATTTTATACTGTCACAAATTTTAATTACGCCAGGGATTGACTTTTCTATAGTAAATTATTCAAAAAATAATTTTCAACTGTCACAAATTTTAATTACGCCAGGGATTGACTTTTCTATAGTAAATTATTCAAAAAATAATTTTATACTGTCGCAAATTTTAATTGCGCCAGGGATTGACTTTTCTATAGTAAATTATTCAAAAAATAATTTTATACTGTCGCAAATTTTATGTGCGCCAGGGATTGCCTTTTATATAGTAAATTATTCAAAAAATAATTTTCAACTGTCACAAATTTTAATTACGCCAGGGATTGACTTTTCTATAGTAAATTATTCAAAAAATAATTTTATACTGTCGCAAATTTTAATTGCGCCAGGGATTGCCTTTTCTATAGTAAATTATTCAAAAAATAATTTTCTACTGTCGCAAATTTTAAATGTCCCAGGGATTGCCTTTTCTATAGTAAATTATTCAAAAAATAATTTTATACTGTCACAAATTTTAATTGCGCCAGGGATTGACTTTTCTATAGTAAATTATTCAAAAAATAATTTTATACTGTCACAAATTTTAATTGCGCCAGGGATTGCCTTTTCTATAGTAAATTATTCAAAAAATAATTTTATACTGTCACAAATTTTAATTACGCCAGGGATTGACTTTTCTATAGTAAATTATTCAAAAAATAATTTTATACTGTCGCAAATTTTAATTGCGCCAGGGATTGCCTTTTCTATAGTAAATTATTCAAAAAATAATTTTCTACTGTCGCAAATTTTAAATATCCCAGGGATTGCCTTTTCTATAGTAAATTATTCAAAAAATAATTTTCTACTGTCGCAAATTTTAATTGCGCCAGGGATTGACTTTTCTATAGTAAATTATTCAAAAAATAATTTTCAACTGTCACAAATTTTAATTGCGCCAGGGATTGACTTTTCTATAGTAAATTTTTCAAAAACTAATTTTATACTGTCACAAATTTTAATTGCGCCAGGGATTGACTTTTCTATAGTAAATTATTCAAAAAATAATTTTCAACTGTCACAAATTTTAATTGCGCCAGGGATTGCCTTTTCTATAGTAAATTATTCAAAAAATAATTTTCTACTGTCGCAAATTTTAATTGCGCCAGGGATTGACTTTTCTATAGTAAATTATTCAAAAAATAATTTTCAACTGTCACAAATTTTAATTGCGCCAGGGATTGACTTTTCTATAGTAAATTATTCAAAAAATAATTTTATACTGTCACAAATTTTAAATATCCCAGGGATTGCCTTTTCTATAGTAAATTATTCAAAAAATAATTTTCAACTGTCGCAAATTTTAAATATCCCAGGGATTGCCTTTTCTATAGTAAATTATTCAAAAAATAATTTTCAACTGTCACAAATTTCAATTACGCCAGGGATTGCCTTTTATATAGTAAATTTTTCAAAAACTAATTTTATACTGTCACAAATTTTATGTGCGCCAGGGATTGCCTTTTCTATAGTAAATTATTCAAAAACTAATTTTCAACTGTCACAAATTTTAATTACGCCAGGGATTGACTTTTCTATAGTAAATTATTCAAAAAATAATTTTATACTGTCGCAAATTTTAATTGCGCCAGGGATTGCCTTTTCTATAGTAAATTATTCAAAAAATAATTTTCTACTGTCGCAAATTTTAAATATCCCAGGGATTGCCTTTTCTATAGTAAATTATTCAAAAAATAATTTTCTACTGTCGCAAATTTTAATTGCGCCAGGGATTGACTTTTCTATAGTAAATTATTCAAAAAATAATTTTCAACTGTCACAAATTTTAATTGCGCCAGGGATTGACTTTTCTATAGTAAATTTTTCAAAAACTAATTTTATACTGTCACAAATTTTAATTGCGCCAGGGATTGACTTTTCTATAGTAAATTATTCAAAAAATAATTTTCAACTGTCACAAATTTTAATTGCGCCAGGGATTGCCTTTTCTATAGTAAATTATTCAAAAAATAATTTTCTACTGTCGCAAATTTTAATTGCGCCAGGCATTGACTTTTCTATAGTAAATTATTCAAAAAATAATTTTCAACTGTCACAAATTTTAATTGCGCCAGGGATTGCCTTTTCTATAGTAAATTATTCAAAAAATAATTTTATACTGTCACAAATTTTAAATATCCCAGGGATTGCCTTTTCTATAGTAAATTATTCAAAAAATAATTTTCAACTGTCGCAAATTTTAAATGCGCCAGGGATTGCCTTTTCTATAGTAAATTATTCAAAAAATAATTTTCTACTGTCGCAAATTTTAAATATCCCAGGGATTGCCTTTTCTATAGTAAATTATTCAAAAAATAATTTTCTACTGTCGCAAATTTTAATTGCGCCAGGGATTGACTTTTCTATAGTAAATTATTCAAAAAATAATTTTATACTGTCACAAATTTTAATTGCGCCAGGCATTGACTTTTCTATAGTAAATTATTCAAAAAATAATTTTCAACTGTCACAAATTTTAATTGCGCCAGGGATTGCCTTTTCTATAGTAAATTATTCAAAAAATAATGTTCTACTGTCGCAAATTTTAATTGCGCCAGGGATTGACTTTTCTATAGTAAATTATTCAAAAAATAATTTTCAACTGTCACAAATTTTAATTGCGCCAGGGATTGCCTTTTCTATAGTAAATTATTCAAAAAATAATTTTATACTGTCGCAAATTTTAAATATCCCAGGGATTGCCTTTTCTATAGTAAATTATTCAAAAAATAATTTTATACTGTCACAAATTTTAATTGCGCCAGGGATTGACTTTTCTATAGTAAATTATTCAAAAACTAATTTTCAACTGTCGCAAATTTTAATTGCGCCAGGGATTGACTTTTCTATAGTAAATTATTCAAAAACTAATTTTATACTGTCGCAAATTTTATGTGCGCCAGGGATTGCCTTTTCTATAGTAAATTTTTCAAAAAATAATTTTCAACTGTCACAAATTTTAATTGCGCCAGGGATTGCCTTTTCTATAGTAAATTATTCAAAAAATAATTTTATACTGTCGCAAATTTTAATTACGCCAGGGATTGCCTTTTATATAGTAAATTTTTCAAAAACTAATTTTCAACTGTCGCAAATTTTAATTGCGCCAGGGATTGACTTTTCTATAGTAAATTATTCAAAAAATAATTTTCAACTGTCGCAAATTTTAAATATCCCAGGGATTGACTTTTCTATAGTAAATTATTCAAAAAATAATTTTATACTGTCGCAAATTTTAATTGCGCCAGGGATTGACTTTTCTATAGTAAATTATTCAAAAAATAATTTTCAACTGTCGCAAATTTTATGTGCGCCAGGGATTGCCTTTTCTATAGTAAATTTTTCAAAAAATAATTTTCAACTGTCACAAATTTTAATTGCGCCAGGGATTGCCTTTTCTATAGTAAATTATTCAAAAAATAATTTTATACTGTCGCAAATTTTAATTGCGCCAGGGATTGACTTTTCTATAGTAAATTATTCAAAAAATAATTTTCAACTGTCGCAAATTTTAATTGCGCCAGGGATTGACTTTTCTATAGTAAATTATTCAAAAAATAATTTTCAACTGTCGCAAATTTTAAATATCCCAGGGATTGACTTTTCTATAGTAAATTATTCAAAAAATAATTTTATACTGTCGCAAATTTTAATTGCGCCAGGGATTGACTTTTCTATAGTAAATTATTCAAAAAATAATTTTCTACTGTCGCAAATTTTAAATATCCCAGGGATTGCCTTTTATATAGTAAATTTTTCAAAAACTAATTTTATACTGTCGCAAATTTTAATTACGCCAGGGATTGCCTTTTATATAGTAAATTTTTCAAAAACTAATTTTATACTGTCGCAAATTTTAATTACGCCAGGGATTGCCTTTTCTATAGTAAATTATTAAAAAAATAATTTTATACTGTCGCAAATTTTAATTACGCCAGGGATTGCCTTTTATATAGTAAATTTTTCAAAAACTAATTTTTTACTGTCGCAAATTTTATGTGCGCCAGGGATTGCCTTTTCTATAGTAAATTATTCAAAAAATAATTTTATACTGTCGCAAATTTTAATTGCGCCAGGGATTGACTTTTCTATAGTAAATTATTCAAAAAATAATTTTATACTGTCACAAATTTTAATTGCGCCAGGGATTGACTTTTCTATAGTAAATTATTCAAAAAATAATTTTCTACTGTCGCAAATTTTATGTGCGCCAGGGATTGCCTTTTATATAGTAAATTATTCAAAAAATAATTTTATACTGTCGCAAATTTTATGTGCGCCAGGGATTGCCTTTTATATAGTAAATTTTTCAAAAAATAATTTTCAACTGTCACAAATTTTAATTGCGCCAGGGATTGCCTTTTCTATAGTAAATTATTCAAAAACTAATTTTATACTGTCACAAATTTTAATTACGCCAGGGATTGACTTTTCTATAGTAAATTATTCAAAAAATAATTTTCAACTGTCGCAAATTTTAATTACGCCAGGGATTGCCTTTTCTATAGTAAATTATTCAAAAAATAATTTTATACTGTCACAAATTTTAAATATCCCAGGGATTGCCTTTTCTATAGTAAATTTTTCAAAAAATAATTTTATACTGTCACAAATTTTAATTGCGCCAGGGATTGACTTTTCTATAGTAAATTATTCAAAAAATAATTTTCAACTGTCGCAAATTTTAATTGCGCCAGGGATTGCCTTTTCTATAGTAAATTTTTCAAAAAATAATTTTATACTGTCGCAAATTTTAAATATCCCAGGGATTGCCTTTTCTATAGTAAATTTTTCAAAAACTAATTTTAATTGCGCCAGGGATTGACTTTTCTATAGTAAATTATTCAAAAAATAATTTTATACTGTCACAAATTTTAATTACGCCAGGGATTGCCTTTTATATAGTAAATTATTCAAAAAATAATTTTATACTGTCACAAATAAAATTATTTTTTGAAAAATTTACTATAGAAAAGGCAATCCCTGGCGCAATTAAAATTTGCGACAGTTGAAAATTATTTTTTGAATAATTTACTATAGAAAAGTCAATCCCTGGCGCAATTAAAATTTGTGACAGTATAAAATTATTTTTTGAAAAATTTACTATAGAAAAGGCAATCCCTGGGATATTTAAAATTTGTGACAGTTGAAAATTATTTTTTGAATAATTTACTATAGAAAAGGCAATCCCTGGGATATTTAAAATTTGTGACAGTATAAAATTATTTTTTGAATAATTATACTAATAATAATTTTAAATATCCCAGGGATTGCCTTTTCTATAGTAAATTATTCAAAAAATAATTTTCAACTGTCACAAATTTTAAATATCCCAGGGATTGCCTTTTCTATAGTAAATTTTTCAAAAAATAATTTTATACTGTCACAAATTTTAATTGCGCCAGGGATTGACTTTTCTATAGTAAATTATTGTCAGTGTGACAGTATAAAATTATTTTTTGAATAATTTACTATATAAAAGGCAATCCCTGGCGTAATTAAAATTTGCGACAGTATAAAATTATTTTTTGAAAAATTTACTATAGAAAAGGCAATCCCTGGCGCAATTAAAATTTGCGACAGTTGAAAATTATTTTTTGAATAATTTACTATAGAAAGGTCAATCCCTGGCGCAATTAAAATTTGTGACAGTATAAAATTATTTTTTGAATAATTTACTATAGAAAAGGCAATCCCTGGGATATTTAAAATTTGCGACAGTATAAAATTATTTTTTGAATAATTTACTATAGAAAAGGCAATCCCTGGCGCAATTAAAATTTGTGACAGTATAAAATTATTTTTTGAATAATTATACTAATAATAATTTTAAATATCCCAGGGATTGCCTTTTCTATAGTAAATTATTCAAAAAATAATTTTATACTGTCGCAAATTTTAATTGCGCCAGGGATTGCCTTTTCTATAGTAAATTTTTCAAAAAATAATTTTATACTGTCGCAAATTTTAATTACGCCAGGGATTGCCTTTTATATAGTAAATTATTCAAAAAATAATTTTATACTGTCACAAATTTTAATTGCGCCAGGGATTGCCTTTTCTATAGTAAATTTTTCAAAAAATAATTTTATACTGTCGCAAATTTTAATTGCGCCAGGGATTGCCTTTTCTATAGTAAATTATTCAAAAAATAATTTTCTACTGTCGCAAATTTTAAATATCCCAGGGATTGCCTTTTCTATAGTAAATTATTCAAAAAATAATTTTCTACTGTCGCAAATTTTAATTGCGCCAGGGATTGACTTTTCTATAGTAAATTATTCAAAAAATAATTTTCAACTGTCACAAATTTTAATTGCGCCAGGGATTGCCTTTTCTATAGTAAATTATTCAAAAAATAATTTTCAACTGTCGCAAATTTTAATTACGCCAGGGATTCACTTTTCTATAGTAAATTATTCAAAAAATAATTTTATACTGTCACAAATTTTAATTACGCCAGGGATTGACTTTTCTATAGTAAATTTTTCAAAAACTAATTTTCTACTGTCGCAAATTTTAAATATCCCAGGGATTGCCTTTTCTATAGTAAATTATTCAAAAACTAATTTTATACTGTCACAAATTTTAAATATCCCAGGGATTGCCTTTTCTATAGTAAATTATTCAAAAAATAATTTTCAACTGTCGCAAATTTTAATTGCGCCAGGGATTGACTTTTCTATAGTAAATTATTCAAAAAATAATTTTCAACTGTCACAAATTTTAATTGCGCCAGGGATTGCCTTTTCTATAGTAAATTATTCAAAAAATAATTTTCAACTGTCGCAAATTTTAATTACGCCAGGGATTGACTTTTCTATAGTAAATTATTCAAAAAATAATTTTATACTGTCACAAAGTTTAATTACGCCAGGGATTGCCTTTTCTATAGTAAATTATTCAAAAACTAATTTTCTACTGTCGCAAATTTTAAATATCCCAGGGATTGCCTTTTCTATAGTAAATTATTCAAAAAATAATTTTATACTGTCACAAATTTTAATTACGCCAGGGATTGCCTTTTCTATAGTAAATTTTTCAAAAACTAATTTTCTACTGTCGCAAATTTTAAATATCCCAGGGATTGCCTTTTCTATAGTAAATTATTCAAAAAATAATTTTCTACTGTCGCAAATTTTAAATATCCCAGGGATTGCCTTTTCTATAGTAAATTATTCAAAAAATAATTTTCTACTGTCGCAAATTTTAAATATCCCAGGGATTGCCTTTTCTATAGTAAATTATTCAAAAAATAATTTTCTACTGTCGCAAATTTTAATTACGCCAGGGATTGCCTTTTCTATAGTAAATTATTCAAAAACTAATTTTCTACTGTCGCAAATTTTAATTGCGCCAGGGATTGCCTTTTCTATAGTAAATTATTCAAAAACTAATTTTCAACTGTCAATTCAATTTACTATATAAAAGGCAATCCCTGGCGTAATTAAAATTTGCGACAGTATAAAATTAGTTTTTGAATAATTTACTATAGAAAAGGCAATCCCTGGCGTAATTAAAATTTGTGACAGTTGAAAATTATTTTTTGAATAATTTACTATAGAAAAGTCAATCCCTGGCGTAATTAAAATTTGCGACAAATTTTAATTACGCCAGGGATTGACTTTTCTATAGTAAATTATTCAAAAAATAATTTTATACTGTCGCAAATTTTAATTGCGCCAGGGATTGCCTTTTCTATAGTAAATTATTCAAAAAATAATTTTATACTGTCACAAATTTTAATTACGCCAGGGATTGCCTTTTCTATAGTAAATTTTTCAAAAACTAATTTTCTACTGTCGCAAATTTTAAATATCCCAGGGATTGCCTTTTCTATAGTAAATTATTCAAAAAATAATTTTCTACTGTCGCAAATTTTAAATATCCCAGGGATTGCCTTTTCTATAGTAAATTATTCAAAAAATAATTTTCTACTGTCGCAAATTTTAAATATCCCAGGGATTGCCTTTTCTATAGTAAATTATTCAAAAAATAATTTTCTACTGTCGCAAATTTTAATTACGCCAGGGATTGCCTTTTCTATAGTAAATTATTCAAAAACTAATTTTCTACTGTCGCAAATTTTAATTGCGCCAGGGATTGCCTTTTCTATAGTAAATTATTCAAAAACTAATTTTCAACTGTCGCAAATTTTAAATATCCCAGGGATTGCCTTTTCTATAGTAAATTATTCAAAAAATAATTTTATACTGTCGCAAATTTTAAATATCCCAGGGATTGCCTTTTCTATAGTAAATTTTTCAAAAAATAATTTTATACTGTCGCAAATTTTAAATATCCCAGGGATTGCCTTTTCTATAGTAAATTATTCAAAAAATAATTTTCAACTGTCGCAAATTTTAATTGCGCCAGGGATTGCCTTTTCTATAGTAAATTATTCAAAAAATAATTTTATACTGTCACAAATTTTAATTGCGCCAGGGATTGACTTTTCTATAGTAAATTATTCAAAAACTAATTTTCAACTGTCGCAAATTTTAATTGCGCCAGGGATTGCCTTTTCTATAGTAAATTATTCAAAAAATAATTTTCAACTGTCGCAAATTTTAATTACGCCAGGGATTGACTTTTCTATAGTAAATTATTCAAAAAATAATTTTATACTGTCACAAATTTTAATTGCGCCAGGGATTGCCTTTTCTATAGTAAATTATTCAAAAACTAATTTTATACTGTCACAAATTTTATGTGCGCCAGGGATTGCCTTTTCTATAGTAAATTATTCAAAAAATAATTTTCAACTGTCGCAAATTTTATGTGCGCCAGGGATTGCCTTTTCTATAGTAAATTATTCAAAAAATAATTTTATACTGTCGCAAATTTTAATTACGCCAGGGATTGCCTTTTCTATAGTAAATTATTCAAAAACTAATTTTATACTGTCACAAATTTTAATTACGCCAGGGATTGCCTTTTCTATAGTAAATTATTCAAAAAATAATTTTCAACTGTCACAAATTTTAATTGCGCCAGGGATTGACTTTTCTATAGTAAATTATTCAAAAACTAATTTTCAACTGTCGCAAATTTTAATTACGCCAGGGATTGCCTTTTATATAGTAAATTTTTCAAAAACTAATTTTTTACTGTCGCAAATTTTATGTGCGCCAGGGATTGCCTTTTCTATAGTAAATTATTCAAAAAATAATTTTCAACTGTCGCAAATTTTAATTGCGCCAGGGATTGACTTTTCTATAGTAAATTATTCAAAAAATAATTTTCAACTGTCACAAATTTTAATTGCGCCAGGGATTGCCTTTTATATAGTAAATTTTTCAAAAACTAATTTTATACTGTCGCAAATTTTAATTACGCCAGGGATTGCCTTTTCTATAGTAAATTTTTCAAAAAATAATTTTATACTGTCGCAAATTTTAAATATCCCAGGGATTGCCTTTTCTATAGTAAATTTTTCAAAAACTAATTTTAATTGCGCCAGGGATTGACTTTTCTATAGTAAATTATTCAAAAAATAATTTTCAACTGTCACAAATTTTAATTGCGCCAGGGATTGCCTTTTCTATAGTAAATTATTCAAAAAATAATTTTCTACTGTCGCAAATTTTAAATATCCCAGGGATTGCCTTTTATATAGTAAATTTTTCAAAAAATAATTTTATACTGTCGCAAATTTTAAATATCCCTGGGATTGCCTTTTCTATAGTAAATTATTCAAAAAATAATTTTATACTGTCACAAATTTTAATTGCGCCAGGGATTGACTTTTCTATAGTAAATTATTCAAAAAATAATTTTCAACTGTCGCAAATTTTAATTGCGCCAGGGATTGCCTTTTCTATAGTAAATTTTTCAAAAAATAATTTTATACTGTCGCAAATTTTAATTACGCCAGGGATTGCCTTTTATATAGTAAATTATTCAAAAAATAATTTTATACTGTCACAAATTTTAATTGCGCCAGGGATTGCCTTTTCTATAGTAAATTTTTCAAAAAATAATTTTATACTGTCGCAAATTTTAATTGAGCCAGGGATTGCCTTTTCTATAGTAAATTATTCAAAAAATAATTTTCTACTGTCGCAAATTTTAAATATCCCAGGGATTGCCTTTTCTATAGTAAATTATTCAAAAAATAATTTTCTACTGTCGCAAATTTTAATTGCGCCAGGGATTGACTTTTCTATAGTAAATTATTCAAAAAATAATTTTCAACTGTCACAAATTTTATATAATGGCGCAATTAAAATTTGTGACAGTATAAAATTATTTTTTGAATAATTTACTATAGAAAAGGCAATCCCTGGGATATTTAAAATTTGCGACAGTATAAAATTATTTTTTGAAAAATTTACTATAGAAAAGGCAATCCCTGGCGCAATTAAAATTTGTGACAGTATAAAATTATTTTTTGAATAATTTACTATATAAAAGGCAATCCCTGGCGTAATTAAAATTTGCGACAGTATAAAATTATTTTTTGAAAAATTTACTATAGAAAAGGCAATCCCTGGCGCAATTAAAATTTGCGACAGTATAAAATTAGTTTTTGAAAAATTTACTATAGAAAAGGCAATCCCTGGGATATTTAAAATTTGCGACAGTATAAAATTATTTTTTGAAAAATTTACTATAGAAAAGGCAATCCCTGGGATATTTAAAATTTGTGACAGTTGAAAATTATTTTTTGAATAATTTACTATAGAAAAGGCAATCCCTGGGATATTTAAAATTTGCGACAGTATAAAATTATTTTTTGAATAATTTACTATAGAAAAGGCAATCCCTGGCGTAATTAAAATTTGTGACAGTATAAAATTATTTTTTGAATAATTTACTATATAAAAGGCAATCCCTGGCGTAATTAAAATTTGCGACAGTATAAAATTAGTTTTTGAAAAATTTACTATAGAAAAGGCAATCCCTGGGATATTTAAAATTTGCGACAGTATAAAATTATTTTTTGAAAAATTTACTATAGAAAAGGCAATCCCTGGCGCATTTAAAATTTGTGACAGTATAAAATTAGTTTTTGAAAAATTTACTATAGAAAAGGCAATCCCTGGGATATTTAAAATTTGCGACAGTATAAAATTATTTTTTGAAAAATTTACTATAGAAAAGGCAATCCCTGGGATATTTAAAATTTGTGACAGTTGAAAATTATTTTTTGAATAATTTACTATAGAAAAGGCAATCCCTGGCGCAATTAAAATTTGTGACAGTATAAAATTATTTTTTGAATAATTTACTATAGAAAAGGCAATCCCTGGGATATTTAAAATTTGCGACAGTATAAAATTATTTTTTGAAAAATTTACTATATAAAAGGCAATCCCTGGCGTAATTAAAATTTGCGACAGTATAAAATTAGTTTTTGAATAATTTACTATAGAAAAGGCAATCCCTGGGATATTTAAAATTTGCGACAGTATAAAATTATTTTTTGAAAAATTTACTATAGAAAAGGCAATCCCTGGCGCATTTAAAATTTGTGACAGTATAAAATTAGTTTTTGAAAAATTTACTATAGAAAAGTCAATCCCTGGCGCAATTAAAATTTGTGACAGTATAAAATTATTTTTTGAATAATTTACTATAGAAAAGGCAATCCCTGGGATATTTAAAATTTGCGACAGTATAAAATAATTTTTTGAAAAATTTACTATAGAAAAGTCAATCCCTGGCGTAATTAAAATTTGCGACAGTATAAAATTAGTTTTTGAAAAATTTACTATAGAAAAGGCAATCCCTGGGATATTTAAAATTTGTGACAGTTGAAAATTATTTTTTGAATAATTTACTATAGAAAAGGCAATCCCTGGGATATTTAAAATTTGCGACAGTATAAAATTATTTTTTGAAAAATTTACTATAGAAAAGGCAATCCCTGGGATATTTAAAATTTGCGACAGTATAAAATTATTTTTTGAAAAATTTACTATAGAAAAGGCAATCCCTGGCGCAATTAAAATTTGCGACAGTATAAAATTATTTTTTGAATAATTTACTATAGAAAAGGCAATCCCTGGCGTAATTAAAATTTGCGACAGTAGAAAATTATTTTTTGAAAAATTTACTATAGAAAAGGCAATCCCTGGCGCAATTAAAATTTGCGACAGTTGAAAATTATTTTTTGAATAATTTACTATAGAAAAGTCAATCCCTGGCGCAATTAAAATTTGTGACAGTATAAAATTATTTTTTGAATAATTTATTGACTTTTCTATAGTAAATTATTCAAAAAATAATTTTCAACTGTCACAAATTTTAATTGCGCCAGGGATTGACTTTTCTATAGTAAATTATTCAAAAAATAATTTTATACTGTCGCAAATTTTAATTGCGCCAGGGATTGACTTTTCTATAGTAAATTATTCAAAAAATAATTTTATACTTTCGCAAATTTTAAATATCCCAGGGATTGCCTTTTCTATAGTAAATTTTTCAAAAACTAATTTTATACTGTCGCAAATTTTAATTACGCCAGGGATTGCCTTTTATATAGTAAATTTTTCAAAAACTAATTTTATACTGTCGCAAATTTTAATTACGCCAGGGATTGCCTTTTCTATAGTAAATTATTCAAAAAATAATTTTATACTGTCGCAAATTTTAATTACGCCAGGGATTGCCTTTTATATAGTAAATTTTTCAAAAACTAATTTTATACTGTCGCAAATTTTAATTACGCCAGGGATTGCCTTTTCTATAGTAAATTATTCAAAAAATAATTTTATACTGTCGCAAATTTTATGTGCGCCAGGGATTGCCTTTTATATAGTAAATTATTCAAAAAATAATTTTATACTGTCGCAAATTTTATGTGCGCCAGGGATTGCCTTATATATAGTAAATTATTCAAAAAATAATTTTATACTGTCGCAAATTTTAAATATCCCAGGGATTGCCTTTTCTATAGTAAATTTTTCAAAAACTAATTTTATACTGTCGCAAATTTTAATTACGCCAGGGATTGCCTTTTATATAGTAAATTTTTCAAAAACTAATTTTATACTGTCGCAAATTTTAATTACGCCAGGGATTGCCTTTTCTATAGTAAATTATTCAAAAAATAATTTTATACTGTCGCAAATTTTAATTACGCCAGGGATTGCCTTTTATATAGTAAATTTTTCAAAAACTAATTTTTTACTGTCGCAAATTTTATGTGCGCCAGGGATTGCCTTTTCTATAGTAAATTATTCAAAAAATAATTTTATACTGTCGCAAATTTTATGTGCGCCAGGGATTGACTTTTCTATAGTAAATTATTCAAAAAATAATTTTATACTGTCGCAAATTTTAATTGCGCCAGGGATTGACTTTTCTATAGTAAATTATTCAAAAAATAATTTTCTACTGTCGCAAATTTTAAATATCCCAGGGATTGCCTTTTATATAGTAAATTTTTCAAAAACTAATTTTATACTGTCGCAAATTTTAATTACGCCAGGGATTGCCTTTTCTATAGTAAATTATTCAAAAAATAATTTTATACTGTCGCAAATTTTAATTACGCCAGGGATTGCCTTTTATATAGTAAATTTTTCAAAAACTAATTTTTTACTGTCGCAAATTTTATGTGCGCCAGGGATTGCCTTTTCTATAGTAAATTATTCAAAAAATAATTTTATACTGTCGCAAATTTTATGTGCGCCAGGGATTGACTTTTCTATAGTAAATTATTCAAAAAATAATTTTATACTGTCGCAAATTTTAATTGCGCCAGGGATTGACTTTTCTATAGTAAATTATTCAAAAAATAATTTTCTACTGTCGCAAATTTTAAATATCCCAGGGATTGCCTTTTCTATAGTAAATTTTTCAAAAACTAATTTTATACTGTCGCAAATTTTAATTACGCCAGGGATTGCCTTTTATATAGTAAATTTTTCAAAAACTAATTTTATACTGTCGCAAATTTTAATTACGCCAGGGATTGCCTTTTCTATAGTAAATTATTCAAAAAATAATTTTATACTGTCACAAATTTTAAATATCCCAGGGATTGCCTTTTCTATAGTAAATTATTCAAAAACTAATTTTATACTGTCACAAATTTTAATTACGCCAGGGATTGACTTTTCTATAGTAAATTATTCAAAAAATAATTTTATACTGTCGCAAATTTTATGTGCGCCAGGGATTGACTTTTCTATAGTAAATTATTCAAAAAATAATTTTATACTGTCGCAAATTTTAATTGCGCCAGGGATTGACTTTTCTATAGTAAATTATTCAAAAAATAATTTTATACTGTCGCAAATTTTATGTGCGCCAGGGATTGCCTTTTCTATAGTAAATTATTCAACAAATAATTTTATACTGTCGCAAATTTTATGTGCGCCAGGGATTGACTTTTCTATAGTAAATTATTCAAAAAATAATTTTATACTGTCGCAAATTTTAATTGCGCCAGGGATTGACTTTTCTATAGTAAATTATTCAAAAAATAATTTTCTACTGTCGCAAATTTTAAATATCCCAGGGATTGCCTTCTATATAGTAAATTTTTCAAAAACTAATTTTATACTGTCGCAAATTTTAATTACGCCAGGGATTGCCTTTTATATAGTAAATTTTTCAAAAACTAATTTTATACTGTCGCAAATTTTAATTACGCCAGGGATTGCCTTTTCTATAGTAAATTATTCAAAAAATAATTTTATACTGTCGCAAATTTTAATTACGCCAGGGATTGCCTTTTATATAGTAAATTTTTCAAAAACTAATTTTTTACTGTCGCAAATTTTATGTGCGCCAGGGATTGCCTTTTCTATAGTAAATTATTCAAAAAATAATTTTATACTGTCGCAAATTTTATGTGCGCCAGGGATTGACTTTTCTATAGTAAATTATTCAAAAAATAATTTTATACTGTCGCAAATTTTAATTGCGCCAGGGATTGACTTTTCTATAGTAAATTATTCAAAAAATAATTTTCTACTGTCGCAAATTTTATGTGCGCCAGGGATTGCCTTTTATATAGTAAATTATTCAAAAAATAATTTTATACTGTCGCAAATTTTATGTGCGCCAGGGATTGCCTTTTATATAGTAAATTATTCAAAAAATAATTTTATACTGTCGCAAATTTTAAATATCCCAGGGATTGCCTTTTCTATAGTAAATTATTCAAAAAATAATTTTCAACTGTCGCAAATTTTAATTGCGCCAGGGATTGACTTTTCTATAGTAAATTATTCAAAAAATAATTTTATACTGTCACAAATTTTAATTACGCCAGGGATTGACTTTTCTATAGTAAATTATTCAAAAAATAATTTTATACTGTCACAAATTTTAATTGCGCCAGGGATTGCCTTTTCTATAGTAAATTATTCAAAAACTAATTTTATACTGTCACAAATTTTAATTGCGCCAGGGATTGACTTTTCTATAGTAAATTATTCAAAAAATAATTTTCAACTGTCACAAATTTTAATTGCGCCAGGGATTGCCTTTTCTATAGTAAATTTTTCAAAAACTAATTTTATACTGTCACAAATTTTAATTACGCCAGGGATTGACTTTTCTATAGTAAATTATTCAAAAAATAATTTTCAACTGTCACAAATTTTAATTACGCCAGGGATTGCCTTTTATATAGTAAATTTTTCAAAAACTAATTTTTTACCGTCGCAAATTTTATGTGCGCCAGGGATTGCCTTTTCTATAGTAAATTATTCAAAAAATAATTTTCTACTGTCGCAAATTTTAAATATCCCAGGGATTGCCTTTTCTATAGTAAATTATTCAAAAAATAATTTTATACTGTCACAAATTTTAATTGCGCCAGGGATTGACTTTTCTATAGTAAATTATTCAAAAAATAATTTTATACTGTCGCAAATTTTATGTGCGCCAGGGATTGCCTTTTATATAGTAAATTATTCAAAAAATAATTTTATACTGTCGCAAATTTTAAATATCCCAGGGATTGACTTTTCTATAGTAAATTATTCAAAAAATAATTTTCAACTGTCGCAAATTTTAATTGCGCCAGGGATTGACTTTTCTATAGTAAATTATTCAAAAACTAATTTTATACTCTCACAAATTTTAATTGCGCCAGGGATTGACTTTTCTATAGTAAATTATTCAAAAACTAATTTTTTACTGTCGCAAATT
Source organism: Dioctria linearis (assembly GCA_963930735.1). Classification (NCBI taxonomy): domain Eukaryota; kingdom Metazoa; phylum Arthropoda; class Insecta; order Diptera; family Asilidae; genus Dioctria; species Dioctria linearis. Next base: position 199,808 of record CAWVNZ010002273.1, on the reverse strand, counting down.
TTATGTGCGCCAGGGATTGCCTTTTCTATAGTAAATTATTCAAAAAATAATTTTCTACTGTCGCAAATTTTAAATATCCCAGGGATTGCCTTTTCTATAGTAAATTATTCAAAAAATAATTTTATACTGTCGCAAATTTTAATTGCGCCAGGGATTGACTTTTCTATAGTAAATTATTCAAAAAATAATTTTATACTGTCGCAAATTTTAAATATCCCAGGGATTGCCTTTTCTATAGTAAATTATTCAAAAACTAATTTTCAACTGTCACAAATTTTAATTACGCCAGGGATTGACTTTTCTATAGTAAATTATTCAAAAAATAATTTTATACTGTCGCAAATTTTAATTGCGCCAGGGATTGCCTTTTCTATAGTAAATTATTCAAAAACTAATTTTTTACTGTCGCAAATTTTATGTGCGCCAGGGATTGCCTTTTATATAGTAAATTATTCAAAAACTAATTTTTTACTGTCGCAAATTTTATGTGCGCCAGGGATTGCCTTTTCTATAGTAAATTATTCAAAAAATAATTTTCTACTGTCGCAAATTTTAAATATCCCAGGGATTGCCTTTTCTATAGTAAATTATTCAAAAAATAATTTTATACTGTCGCAAATTTTAATTGCGCCAGGGATTGACTTTTCTATAGTAAATTATTCAAAAAATAATTTTCAACTGTCACAAATTTTAATTGCGCCAGGGATTGACTTTTCTATAGTAAATTATTCAAAAACTAATTTTCAACTGTCACAAATTTTAATTACGCCAGGGATTGACTTTTCTATAGTAAATTATTCAAAAAATAATTTTATACTGTCGCAAATTTTAATTGCGCCAGGGATTGCCTTTTCTATAGTAAATTATTCAAAAACTAATTTTTTACTGTCGCAAATTTTATGTGCGCCAGGGATTGCCTTTTATATAGTAAATTATTCAAAAAATAATTTTCAACTGTCACAAATTTTAAATACGCCAGGGATTGCCTTTTATATAGTAAATTTTTCAAAAAATAATTTTCAACTGTCACAAATTTTAAATATCCCAGGGATTGACTTTTCTATAGTAAATTATTCAAAAACTAATTTTATACTGTCGCAAATTTTAATTGCGCCAGGGATTGACTTTTCTATAGTAAATTATTCAAAAAATAATTTTATACTGTCGCAAATTTTAATTGCGCCAGGGATTGCCTTTTCTATAGTAAATTATTCAAAAAATAATTTTATACTGTCGCAAATTTAATGTGCGCCAGGGATTGACTTTTCTATAGTAAATTATTCAAAAAATAATTTTATACTGTCGCAAATTTTAATTACGCCAGGGATTGACTTTTCTATAGTAAATTATTCAAAAACTAATTTTATACTGTCACAAATTTTAATTGCGCCAGGGATTGACTTTTCTATAGTAAATTATTCAAAAAATAATTTTATACTGTCGCAAATTTTAATTACGCCAGGGATTGACTTTTCTATAGTAAATTATTCAAAAACTAATTTTATACTGTCGCAAATTTTAATTGCGCCAGGGATTGACTATTCTATAGTAAATTATTCAAAAAATAATTTTATACTGTCACAAATTTTAATTGCGCCAGGGATTGACTTTTCTATAGTAAATTATTCAAAAAATAATTTTCTACTGTCGCAAATTTTAATTACGCCAGGGATTGACTTTTCTATAGTAAATTATTCAAAAAATAATTTTCAACTGTCGCAAATTTTAATTGCGCCAGGGATTGACTTTTCTATAGTAAATTATTCAAAAAATAATTTTCAACTGTCACAAATTTTAATTACGCCAGGGATTGACTTTTCTATAGTAAATTATTCAAAAACTAATTTTTTACTGTCGCAAATTTTATGTGCGCCAGGGATTGCCTTTTCTATAGTAAATTATTCAAAAACTAATTTTTTACTGTCGCAAATTTTATGTGCGCCAGGGATTGCCTTTTCTATAGTAAATTATTCAAAAAATAATTTTCTACTGTCGCAAATTTTAAATATCCCAGGGATTGCCTTTTCTATAGTAAATTATTCAAAAAATAATTTTATACTGTCGCAAATTTTAATTGCGCCAGGGATTGACTTTTCTATAGTAAATTATTCAAAAACTAATTTTTTACTGTCGCAAATTTTAAATATCCCAGGGATTGCCTTTTCTATAGTAAATTATTCAAAAAATAATTTTATACTGTCGCAAATTTTAATTGCGCCAGGGATTGACTTTTCTATAGTAAATTATTCAAAAAATAATTTTATACTGTCACAAATTTTAAATATCCCAGGGATTGCCTTTTCTATAGTAAATTATTCAAAAAATAATTTTATACTGTCGCATATTTTAATTGCGCCAGGGATTGACTTTTCTATAGTAAATTATTCAAAAAATAATTTTATACTGTCACAAATTTTAATTGCGCCAGGGATTGCCTTTTCTATAGTAAATTATTCAAAAAATAATTTTCTACTGTCGCAAATTTTAAATATCCCAGGGATTGCCTTTTCTATAGTAAATTATTCAAAAACTAATTTTATACTGTCACAAATTTTAATTGCGCCAGGGATTGCCTTTTCTATAGTAAATTATTCAAAAAATAATTTTCTACTGTCGCAAATTTTAAATATCCCAGGGATTGCCTTTTCTATAGTAAATTATTCAAAAACTAATTTTTTACTGTCGCAAATTTTAAATATCCCAGGGATTGCCTTTTCTATAGTAAATTATTCAAAAAATAATTTTATACTGTCGCAAATTTTAATTGCGCCAGGGATTGACTTTTCTATAGTAAATTATTCAAAAAATAATTTTATACTGTCGCAAATTTTAAATATCCCAGGGATTGCCTTTTCTATAGTAAATTATTCAAAAAATAATTTTATACTGTCGCAAATTTTAATTGCGCCAGGGATTGACTTTTCTATAGTAAATTATTCAAAAACTAATTTTCAACTGTCACAAATTTTAATTACGCCAGGGATTGACTTTTCTATAGTAAATTATTCAAAAAATAATTTTCAACTGTCACAAATTTTAATTACGCCAGGGATTGCCTTTTCTATAGTAAATTATTCAAAAAATAATTTTCTACTGTCGCAAATTTTAATTGCGCCAGGGATTGACTTTTCTATAGTAAATTATTCAAAAAATAATTTTCTACTGTCGCAAATTTTAAATATCCCAGGGATTGCCTTTTCTATAGTAAATTATTCAAAAAATAATTTTATACTGTCACAAATTTTAATTGCGCCAGGGATTGACTTTTCTATAGTAAATTATTCAAAAAATAATTTTCAACTGTCACAAATTTTAATTGCGCCAGGGATTGCCTTTTCTATAGTAAATTATTCAAAAAATAATTTTCAACTGTCACAAATTTTAATTACGCCAGGGATTGCCTTTTCTATAGTAAATTATTCAAAAAATAATTTTCTACTGTCGCAAATTTTAATTGCGCCAGGGATTGACTTTTCTATAGTAAATTATTCAAAAAATAATTTTCTACTGTCGCAAATTTTAAATATCCCAGGGATTGCCTTTTCTATAGTAAATTATTCAAAAAATAATTTTCAACTGTCACAAATTTTAATTACGCCAGGGATTGACTTTTCTATAGTAAATTATTCAAAAAATAATTTTCAACTGTCACAAATTTTAATTGCGCCAGGGATTGCCTTTTCTATAGTAAATTATTCAAAAAATAATTTTCTACTGTCGCAAATTTTAAATATCCCAGGGATTGCCTTTTCTATAGTAAATTATTCAAAAAATAATTTTATACTGTCACAAATTTTAATTGCGCCAGGGATTGACTTTTCTATAGTAAATTATTCAAAAACTAATTTTATACTGTCACAAATTTTAATTGCGCCAGGGATTGACTTTTCTATAGTAAATTATTCAAAAAATAATTTTCAACTGTCGCAAATTTTAATTACGCCAGGGATTGACTTTTCTATAGTAAATTATTCAAAAAATAATTTTATACTGTCACAAATTTTATGTGCGCCAGGGATTGACTTTTCTATAGTAAATTATTCAAAAAATAATTTTTTACTGTCGCAAATTTTAATTACGCCAGGGATTGCCTTTTCTATAGTAAATTATTCAAAAAATAATTTTCAACTGTCACAAATTTTAATTACGCCAGGGATTGCCTTTTCTATAGTAAATTATTCAAAAAATAATTTTCTACTGTCGCAAATTTTAATTGCGCCAGGGATTGACTTTTCTATAGTAAATTATTCAAAAAATAATTTTCAACTGTCGCAAATTTTAATTACGCCAGGGATTGACTTTTCTATAGTAAATTATTCAAAAAATAATTTTCTACTGTCGCAAATTTTAATTGCGCCAGGGATTGACTTTTATATAGTAAATTATTCAAAAAATAATTTTATACTGTCGCAAATTTTAATTGCGCCAGGGATTGCCTTTTATATAGTAAATTATTCAAAAAATAATTTTATACTGTCGCAAATTTTAATTGCGCCAGGGATTGACTTTTCTATAGTAAATTATTCAAAAAATAATTTTATACTGTCGCAAATTTTAAATATCCCAGGGATTGCCTTTACTATAGTAAATTATTCAAAAAATAATTTTATACTGTCGCAAATTTTAATTACGCCAGGGATTGCCTTTTCTATAGTAAATTTTTCAAAAACTAATTTTATACTGTCGCAAATTTTAATTGCGCCAGGGATTGACTTTTCTATAGTAAATTATTCAAAAAATAATTTTATACTGTCGCAAATTTTAATTGCGCCAGGGATTGCCTTTTATATAGTAAATTATTCAAAAAATAATTTTATACTGTCGCAAATTTTAATTGCGCCAGGGATTGACTTTTCTATAGTAAATTATTCAAAAAATAATTTTCTACTGTCGCAAATTTTAAATATCCCAGGGATTGCCTTTTCTATAGTAAATTATTCAAAAACTAATTTTCAACTGTCACAAATTTTAAATATCCCAGGGATTGCCTTTTCTATAGTAAATTTTTCAAAAACTAATTTTATACTGTCGCAAATTTTAATTACGCCAGGGATTGCCTTTTCTATAGTAAATTTTTCAAAAACTAATTTTATACTGTCGCAAATTTTAATTACGCCAGGGATTGACTTTTCTATAGTAAATTATTCAAAAAATAATTTTCAACTGTCACAAATTTTAATTGCGCCAGGGATTGCCTTTTCTATAGTAAATTATTCAAAAACTAATTTTATACTGTCACAAATTTTAATTGCGCCAGGGATTGACTTTTCTATAGTAAATTATTCAAAAAATAATTTTCTACTGTCGCAAATTTTAATTGCGCCAGGGATTGACTTTTCTATAGTAAATTATTCAAAAAATAATTTTATACTGTCGCAAATTTTAATTGCGCCAGGGATTGCCTTTTCTATAGTAAATTATTCAAAAACTAATTTTATACTGTCACAAATTTTAATTGCGCCAGGGATTGACTTTTCTATAGTAAATTTTTCAAAAACTAATTTTCTACTGTCGCAAATTTTAATTGCGCCAGGGATTGACTTTTCTATAGTAAATTATTCAAAAAATAATTTTATACTGTCGCAAATTTTAATTGCGCCAGGGATTGCCTTTTCTATAGTAAATTATTCAAAAACTAATTTTATACTGTCACAAATTTTAATTGCGCCAGGGATTGACTTTTCTATAGTAAATTATTCAAAAAATAATTTTCAACTGTCACAAATTTTAATTGCGCCAGGGATTGCCTTTTCTATAGTAAATTATTCAAAAAATAATTTTTTACTGTCGCAAATTTTAATTGCGCCAGGGATTGACTTTTCTATAGTAAATTATTCAAAAAATAATTTTATACTGTCGCAAATTTTATGTGCGCCAGGGATTGCCTTTTCTATAGTAAATTTTTCAAAAAATAATTTTATACTGTCGCAAATTTTAATTGCGCCAGGGATTGCCTTTTATATAGTAAATTATTCAAAAAATAATTTTCAACTGTCACAAATTTTAATTACGCCAGGGATTGCCTTTTCTATAGTAAATTATTCAAAAAATAATTTTCTACTGTCGCAAATTTTAATTGCGCCAGGGATTGACTTTTCTATAGTAAATTATTCAAAAAATAATTTTCAACTGTCGCAAATTTTAATTACGCCAGGGATTGACTTTTGTATAGTAAATTATTCAAAAAATAATTTTCTACTGTCGCAAATTTTAATTGCGCCAGGGATTGACTTTTCTATAGTAAATTATTCAAAAAATAATTTTATACTGTCGCAAATTTTAATTGCGCCAGGGATTGCCTTTTATATAGTAAATTATTCAAAAAATAATTTTATACTGTCGCAAATTTTAATTGCGCCAGGGATTGACTTTTCTATAGTAAATTATTCAAAAAATAATTTTATACTGTCGCAAATTTTAATTGCGCCAGGGATTGCCTTTTCTATAGTAAATTATTCAAAAAATAATTTTATACTGTCGCAAATTTTAATTACGCCAGGGATTGCCTTTTCTATAGTAAATTATTCAAAAAATAATTTTATACTGTCGCAAATTTTAATTGCGCCAGGGATTGACTTTTCTATAGTAAATTATTCAAAAAATAATTTTATACTGTCACAAATTTTAAATATCCCAGGGATTGCCTTTTCTATAGTAAATTATTCAAAAAATAATTTTCAACTGTCGCAAATTTTAAATATCCCAGGGATTGCCTTTTCTATAGTAAATTTTTCAAAAACTAATTTTCAACTGTCACAAATTTTAATTACGCCAGGGATTGACTTTTCTATAGTAAATTATTCAAAAAATAATTTTCTACTGTCGCAAATTTTAATTGCGCCAGGGATTGACTTTTCTATAGTAAATTATTCAAAAAATAATTTTCAACTGTCACAAATTTTAATTGCGCCAGGGATTGCCTTTTCTATAGTAAATTATTCAAAAAATAATTTTATACTGTCACAAATTTTAAATACGCCAGGGATTGCCTTTTCTATAGTAAATTATTCAAAAAATAATTTTATACTGTCACAAATTTTAATTGCGCCAGGGATTGCCTTTTCTATAGTAAATTTTTCAAAAACTAATTTTATACTGTCACAAATTTTAATTGCGCCAGGGATTGCCTTTTCTATAGTAAATTATTCAAAAAATAATTTTATACTGTCACAAATTTTAATTACGCCAGGGATTGACTTTTCTATAGTAAATTATTCAAAAAATAATTTTATACTGTCACAAATTTTAATTGCGCCAGGGATTGACTTTTCTATAGTAAATTATTCAAAAAATAATTTTATACTGTCGCAAATTTTATGTGCGCCAGGGATTGCCTTTTCTATAGTAAATTATTCAAAAAATAATTTTCAACTGTCACAAATTTTAATTGCGCCAGGGATTGCCTTTTCTATAGTAAATTATTCAAAAAATAATTTTCAACTGTCGCAAATTTTAATTACGCCAGGGATTGACTTTTCTATAGTAAATTATTCAAAAAATAATTTTCTACTGTCGCAAATTTTAATTACGCCAGGGATTGCCTTTTCTATAGTAAATTATTCAAAAAAAAATTTTATACTGTCGCAAATTTTAATTGCGCCAGGGATTGCCTTTTCTATAGTAAATTATTCAAAAACTAATTTTATACTGTCACAAATTTTAATTACGCCAGGGATTGCCTTTTATATAGTAAATTTTTCAAAAACTAATTTTCAACTGTCACAAATTTTAATTGCGCCAGGGATTGCCTTTTCTATAGTAAATTATTCAAAAAATAATTTTATACTGTCACAAATTTTAATTGCGCCAGGGATTGCCTTTTCTATAGTAAATTATTCAAAAAATAATTTTATACTGTCGCAAATTTTAAATATCCCAGGGATTGCCTTTTCTATAGTAAATTATTCAAAAAATAATTTTCAACTGTCACAAATTTTAATTACGCCAGGGATTGACTTTTCTATAGTAAATTATTCAAAAAATAATTTTATACTGTCGCAAATTTTAATTGCGCCAGGGATTGCCTTTTCTATAGTAAATTATTCAAAAAATAATTTTATACTGTCGCAAATTTTAAATATCCCAGGGATTGCCTTTTCTATAGTAAATTATTCAAAAAATAATTTTCTACTGTCGCAAATTTTAAATATCCCAGGGATTGCCTTTTATATAGTAAATTTTTCAAAAAATAATTTTATACTGTCGCAAATTTTAAATATCCCAGGGATTGCCTTTTCTATAGTAAATTATTCAAAAAATAATTTTATACTGTCACAAATTTTAATTGCGCCAGGGATTGCCTTTTCTATAGTAAATTTTTCAAAAAATAATTTTATACTGTCGCAAATTTTAATTACGCCAGGGATTGCCTTTTATATAGTAAATTATTCAAAAAATAATTTTATACTGTCACAAATTTTAAATATCCCAGGGATTGCCTTTTCTATAGTAAATTATTCAAAAAATAATTTTATACTGTCGCAAATTTTAAATATCCCAGGGATTGCCTTTTCTATAGTAAATTATTCAAAAAATAATTTTATACTGTCACAAATTTTAAATATCCCAGGGATTGCCTTTTCTATAGTAAATTATTCAAAAAATAATTTTCTACTGTCGCAAATTTTAATTACGCCAGGGATTGCCTTTTCTATAGTAAATTATTCAAAAAATAATTTTATACTGTCGCAAATTTTAATTACGCCAGGGATTGCCTTTTCTATAGTAAATTATTCAAAAAATAATTTTCAACTGTCACAAATTTTAATTGCGCCAGGGATTGCCTTTTCTATAGTAAATTATTCAAAAAATAATTTTCTACTGTCGCAAATTTTAAATATCCCAGGGATTGCCTTTTCTATAGTAAATTATTCAAAAAATAATTTTCAACTGTCACAAATTTTAAATATCCCAGGGATTGCCTTTTCTATAGTAAATTATTCAAAAAATAATTTTATACTGTCGCAAATTTTAAATATCCCAGGGATTGCCTTTTCTATAGTAAATTATCCAAAAAATAATTTTCAACTGTCACAAATTTTAATTGCGCCAGGGATTGCCTTTTCTATAGTAAATTATTCAAAAAATAATTTTATACTGTCGCAAATTTTAAATATCCCAGGGATTGCCTTTTCTATAGTAAATTATTCAAAAAATAATTTTATACTGTCACAAATTTTAAATATCCCAGGGATTGCCTTTTCTATAGTAAATTTTTCAAAAAATAATTTTATACTGTCGCAAATTTTATGTGCGCCAGGGATTGCCTTTTCTATAGTAAATTATTCAAAAAATAATTTTCTACTGTCGCAAATTTTAAATATCCCAGGGATTGCCTTTTATATAGTAAATTATTCAAAAAATAATTTTATACTGTCGCAAATTTTAATTGCGCCAGGGATTGCCTTTTCTATAGTAAATTATTCAAAAACTAATTTTATACTGTCACAAATTTTAATTGCGCCAGGGATTGACTTTTCTATAGTAAATTATTCAAAAAATAATTTTCAACTGTCACAAATTTTAATTGCGCCAGGGATTGCCTTTTCTATAGTAAATTATTCAAAAAATAATTTTTTACTGTCGCAAATTTTAATTGCGCCAGGGATTGACTTTTCTATAGTAAATTATTCAAAAAATAATTTTATACTGTCGCAAATTTTATGTGCGCCAGGGATTGCCTTTTCTATAGTAAATTTTTCAAAAAATAATTTTATACTGTCGCAAATTTTAATTGCGCCAGGGATTGCCTTTTATATAGTAAATTATTCAAAAAATAATTTTCAACTGTCACAAATTTTAATTACGCCAGGGATTGCCTTTTCTATAGTAAATTATTCAAAAAATAATTTTCTACTGTCGCAAATTTTAATTGCGCCAGGGATTGACTTTTCTATAGTAAATTATTCAAAAAATAATTTTCAACTGTCGCAAATTTTAATTACGCCAGGGATTGACTTTTGTATAGTAAATTATTCAAAAAATAATTTTCTACTGTCGCAAATTTTAATTGCGCCAGGGATTGACTTTTCTATAGTAAATTATTCAAAAATAATTTTATACTGTCGCAAATTTTAATTGCGCCAGGGATTGCCTTTTATATAGTAAATTATTCAAAAAATAATTTTATACTGTCGCAAATTTTAATTGCGCCAGGGATTGACTTTTCTATAGTAAATTATTCAAAAAATAATTTTATACTGTCGCAAATTTTAATTGCGCCAGGGATTGCCTTTTCTATAGTAAATTATTCAAAAAATAATTTTATACTGTCGCAAATTTTAATTACGCCAGGGATTGCCTTTTCTATAGTAAATTATTCAAAAAATAATTTTATACTGTCGCAAATTTTAATTGCGCCAGGGATTGACTTTTCTATAGTAAATTATTCAAAAAATAATTTTATACTGTCACAAATTTTAAATATCCCAGGGATTGCCTTTTCTATAGTAAATTATTCAAAAAATAATTTTCAACTGTCGCAAATTTTAAATATCCCAGGGATTGCCTTTTCTATAGTAAATTTTTCAAAAACTAATTTTCAACTGTCACAAATTTTAATTACGCCAGGGATTGACTTTTCTATAGTAAATTATTCAAAAAATAATTTTCTACTGTCGCAAATTTTAATTGCGCCAGGGATTGACTTTTCTATAGTAAATTATTCAAAAAATAATTTTCAACTGTCACAAATTTTAATTGCGCCAGGGATTGCCTTTTCTATAGTAAATTATTCAAAAAATAATTTTATACTGTCACAAATTTTAAATACGCCAGGGATTGCCTTTTCTATAGTAAATTATTCAAAAAATAATTTTATACTGTCACAAATTTTAATTGCGCCAGGGATTGCCTTTTCTATAGTAAATTTTTCAAAAACTAATTTTATACTGTCACAAATTTTAATTGCGCCAGGGATTGCCTTTTCTATAGTAAATTATTCAAAAAATAATTTTATACTGTCACAAATTTTAATTACGCCAGGGATTGACTTTTCTATAGTAAATTATTCAAAAAATAATTTTATACTGTCACAAATTTTAATTGCGCCAGGGATTGACTTTTCTATAGTAAATTATTCAAAAAATAATTTTATACTGTCGCAAATTTTATGTGCGCCAGGGATTGCCTTTTCTATAGTAAATTATTCAAAAAATAATTTTCAACTGTCACAAATTTTAATTGCGCCAGGGATTGCCTTTTCTATAGTAAATTATTCAAAAAATAATTTTCAACTGTCGCAAATTTTAATTACGCCAGGGATTGACTTTTCTATAGTAAATTATTCAAAAAATAATTTTCTACTGTCGCAAATTTTAATTACGCCAGGGATTGCCTTTTCTATAGTAAATTATTCAAAAAAAAATTTTATACTGTCGCAAATTTTAATTGCGCCAGGGATTGCCTTTTCTATAGTAAATTATTCAAAAACTAATTTTATACTGTCACAAATTTTAATTACGCCAGGGATTGCCTTTTATATAGTAAATTTTTCAAAAACTAATTTTCAACTGTCACAAATTTTAATTGCGCCAGGGATTGCCTTTTCTATAGTAAATTATTCAAAAAATAATTTTATACTGTCGCAAATTTTAATTGCGCCAGGGATTGCCTTTTCTATAGTAAATTATTCAAAAAATAATTTTATACTGTCGCAAATTTTAAATATCCCAGGGATTGCCTTTTCTATAGTAAATTATTCAAAAAATAATTTTCAACTGTCACAAATTTTAATTACGCCAGGGATTGACTTTTCTATAGTAAATTATTCAAAAAATAATTTTATACTGTCGCAAATTTTAATTGCGCCAGGGACTGCCTTTTCTATAGTAAATTATTCAAAAAATAATTTTATACTGTCGCAAATTTTAAATATCCCAGGGATTGCCTTTTCTATAGTAAATTATTCAAAAAATAATTTTCTACTGTCGCAAATTTTAAATATCCCAGGGATTGCCTTTTATATAGTAAATTTTTCAAAAAATAATTTTATACTGTCGCAAATTTTAAATATCCCAGGGATTGCCTTTTCTATAGTAAATTATTCAAAAAATAATTTTATACTGTCACAAATTTTAATTGCGCCAGGGATTGCCTTTTCTATAGTAAATTTTTCAAAAAATAATTTTATACTGTCGCAAATTTTAATTACGCCAGGGATTGCCTTTTATATAGTAAATTATTCAAAAAATAATTTTATACTGTCACAAATTTTAAATATCCCAGGGATTGCCTTTTCTATAGTAAATTATTCAAAAAATAATTTTATACTGTCGCAAATTTTAAATATCCCAGGGATTGCCTTTTCTATAGTAAATTATTCAAAAAATAATTTTATACTGTCACAAATTTTAAATATCCCAGGGATTGCCTTTTCTATAGTAAATTATTCAAAAAATAATTTTCTACTGTCGCAAATTTTAATTACGCCAGGGATTGCCTTTTCTATAGTAAATTATTCAAAAAATAATTTTATACTGTCGCAAATTTTAATTACGCCAGGGATTGCCTTTTCTATAGTAAATTATTCAAAAAATAATTTTCAACTGTCACAAATTTTAATTGCGCCAGGGATTACCTTTTCTATAGTAAATTATTCAAAAAATAATTTTCTACTGTCGCAAATTTTAAATATCCCAGGGATTGCCTTTTCTATAGTAAATTATTCAAAAAATAATTTTCAACTGTCACAAATTTTAAATATCCCAGGGATTGCCTTTTCTATAGTAAATTATTCAAAAAATAATTTTATACTGTCGCAAATTTTAAATATCCCAGGGATTGCCTTTTCTATAGTAAATTATTCAAAAAATAATTTTCAACTGTCACAAATTTTAATTGCGCCAGGGATTGCCTTTTCTATAGTAAATTATTCAAAAAATAATTTTATACTGTCGCAAATTTTAAATATCCCAGGGATTGCCTTTTCTATAGTAAATTATTCAAAAAATAATTTTATACTGTCACAAATTTTAAATATCCCAGGGATTGCCTTTTCTATAGTAAATTTTTCAAAAAATAATTTTATACTGTCGCAAATTTTATGTGCGCCAGGGATTGCCTTTTCTATAGTAAATTATTCAAAAAATAATTTTCTACTGTCGCAAATTTTAAATATCCCAGGGATTGCCTTTTCTATAGTAAATTATTCAAAAAATAATTTTCAACTGTCACAAATTTTAAATATCCCAGGGATTGCCTTTTCTATAGTAAATTATTCAAAAAATAATTTTATACTGTCGCAAATTTTAATTGCGCCAGGGATTGCCTTTTCTATAGTAAATTATTCAAAAAATAATTTTATACTGTCACAAATTTTAATTGCGCCAGGGATTGCCTTTTCTATAGTAAATTTTTCAAAAAATAATTTTATACTGTCGCAAATTTTAATTACGCCAGGGATTGCCTTTTCTATAGTAAATTATTCAAAAACTAATTTTATACTGTCGCAAATTTTAATTACGCCAGGGATTGCCTTTTATATAGTAAATTTTTCAAAAAATAATTTTATACTGTCGCAAATTTTAAATATCCCAGGGATTGCCTTTTCTATAGTAAATTATTCAAAAAATAATTTTATACTGTCACAAATTTTAATTGCGCCAGGGATTGCCTTTTCTATAGTAAATTTTTCAAAAACTAATTTTATACTGTCGCAAATTTTAATTACGCCAGGGATTGCCTTTTATATAGTAAATTTTTCAAAAACTAATTTTATACTGTCGCAAATTTTAATTGCGCCAGGGATTGCCTTTTCTATAGTAAATTATTCAAAAAATAATTTTATACTGTCGCAAATTTTAATTACGCCAGGGATTGCCTTTTATATAGTAAATTTTTCAAAAACTAATTTTTTACTGTCGCAAATTTTATGTGCGCCAGGGATTGCCTTTTCTATAGTAAATTATTCAAAAAATAATTTTATACTGTCGCAAATTTTAATTGCGCCAGGGATTGACTTTTCTATAGTAAATTATTCAAAAAATAATTTTATACTGTCACAAATTAGTTTTTGAATAATTTACTATAGAAAAGGCAATCCCTGGCGTAATTAAAATTTGCGACAGTATAAAATTATTTTTTGAATAATTTACTATAGAAAAGGCAATCCCTGGGATATTTAAAATTTGCGACAGTAGAAAATTAGTTTTTGAATAATTTACTATAGAAAAGGCAATCCCTGGCGTAATTAAAATTTGCGACAGTATAAAATTAGTTTTTGAATAATTTACTATAGAAAAGGCAATCCCTGGCGCAATTAAAATTTGTGACAGTTGAAAATTATTTTTTGAATAATTTACTATAGAAAAGGCAATCCCTGGGATATTTAAAATTTGCGACAGTAGAAAATTATTTTTTGAATAATTTACTATAGAAAAGGCAATCCCTGGGATATTTAAAATTTGCGACAGTAGAAAATTATTTTTTGAATAATTTACTATAGAAAAGGCAATCCCTGGCGCAATTAAAATTTGCGACAGTATAAAATTATTTTTTGAATAATTTACTATAGAAAAGTCAATCCCTGGCGTAATTAAAATTTGTGACAGTTGAAAATTAGTTTTTGAATAATTTACTATAGAAAAGGCAATCCCTGGCGTAATTAAAATTTGCGACAGTATAAAATTAGTTTTTGAATAATTTACTATAGAAAAGGCAATCCCTGGCGCAATTAAAATTTGTGACAGTTGAAAATTATTTTTTGAATAATTTATTATATAAAAGGCAATCCCTGGGATATTTAAAATTTGTGACAGTATAAAATTATTTTTTGAATAATTTACTATAGAAAAGGCAATCCCTGGGATATTTAAAATTTGCGACAGTAGAAAATTAGTTTTTGAATAATTTACTATAGAAAAGTCAATCCCTGGCGTAATTAAAATTTGCGACAGTAGAAAATTATTTTTTGAAAAATTTACTATAGAAAAGTCAATCCCTGGGATATTTAAAATTTGCGACAGTAGAAAATTATTTTTTGAATAATTTACTATATAAAAGGCAATCCCTGGCGTAATTAAAATTTGTGACAGTTGAAAATTAGTTTTTGAATAATTTACTATAGAAAAGGCAATCCCTGGCGTAATTAAAATTTGCGACAGTATAAAATTAGTTTTTGAATAATTTACTATAGAAAAGGCAATCCCTGGCGCAATTAAAATTTGTGACAGTTGAAAATTATTTTTTGAATAATTTACTATAGAAAAGGCAATCCCTGGGATATTTAAAATTTGCGACAGTAGAAAATTATTTTTTGAATAATTTACTATAGAAAAGGCAATCCCTGGGATATTTAAAATTTGCGACAGTAGAAAATTATTTTTTGAATAATTTACTATAGAAAAGGCAATCCCTGGCGCAATTAAAATTTGCGACAGTATAAAATTATTTTTTGAATAATTTACTATAGAAAAGGCAATCCCTGGGATATTTAAAATTTGCGACAGTATAAAATTATTTTTTGAATAATTTACTATAGAAAAGGCAATCCCTGGCGCAATTAAAATTTGTGACAGTTGAAAATTATTTTTTGAATAATTTACTATAGAAAAGGCAATCCCTGGGATATTTAAAATTTGCGACAGTATAAAATTATTTTTTGAATAATTTACTATAGAAAAGGCAATCCCTGGGATATTTAAAATTTGCGACAGTATAAAATTAGTTTTTGAATAATTTACTATAGAAAAGTCAATCCCTGGGATATTTAAAATTTGCGACAGTAGAAAATTATTTTTTGAATAATTTACTATAGAAAAGGCAATCCCTGGCGCAATTAATATTTGCGACAGTATAAAATTAGTTTTTGAATAATTTACTATAGAAAAGGCAATCCCTGGCGCAATTAAAATTTGTGACAGTTGAAAATTATTTTTTGAATAATTTATTATATAAAAGGCAATCCCTGGGATATTTAAAATTTGTGACAGTATAAAATTATTTTTTGAATAATTTACTATAGAAAAGGCAATCCCTGGCGCAATTAAAATTTGTGACAGTTGAAAATTATTTTTTGAATAATTTACTATAGAAAAGGCAATCCCTGGGATATTTAAAATTTGCGACAGTAGAAAATTATTTTTTGAATAATTTACTATAGAAAAGGCAATCCCTGGGATATTTAAAATTTGCGACAGTAGAAAATTATTTTTTGAATAATTTACTATAGAAAAGGCAATCCCTGGCGCAATTAAAATTTGCGACAGTATAAAATTATTTTTTGAATAATTTACTATAGAAAAGGCAATCCCTGGGATATTTAAAATTTGCGACAGTATAAAATTATTTTTTGAATAATTTACTATAGAAAAGGCAATCCCTGGCGTAATTAAAATTTGCGACAGTATAAAATTAGTTTTTGAATAATTTACTATAGAAAAGGCAATCCCTGGCGCAATTAAAATTTGTGACAGTTGAAAATTATTTTTTGAATAATTTACTATAGAAAAGGCAATCCCTGGGATATTTAAAATTTGCGACAGTAGAAAATTATTTTTTGAATAATTTACTATAGAAAAGGCAATCCCTGGGATATTTAAAATTTGCGACAGTAGAAAATTATTTTTTGAATAATTTACTATAGAAAAGGCAATCCCTGGCGCAATTAAAATTTGCGACAGTATAAAATTATTTTTTGAATAATTTACTATAGAAAAGGCAATCCCTGGGATATTTAAAATTTGCGACAGTATAAAATTATTTTTTGAATAATTTACTATAGAAAAGGCAATCCCTGGCGCAATTAAAATTTGTGACAGTTGAAAATTATTTTTTGAATAATTTACTATAGAAAAGGCAATCCCTGGGATATTTAAAATTTGCGACAGTATAAAATTATTTTTTGAATAATTTACTATAGAAAAGGCAATCCCTGGGATATTTAAAATTTGCGACAGTATAAAATTAGTTTTTGAATAATTTACTATAGAAAAGTCAATCCCTGGGATATTTAAAATTTGCGACAGTAGAAAATTATTTTTTGAATAATTTACTATAGAGAAGGCAATCCCTGGCGCAATTAAAATTTGCGACAGTATAAAATTATTTTTTGAATAATTTACTATAGAAAAGGCAATCCCTGGCGCAATTAAAATTTGTGACAGTATAAAATTAGTTTTTGAAAAATTTACTATAGAAAAGGCAATCCCTGGGATATTTAAAATTTGCGACAGTATAAAATTATTTTTTGAATAATTTACTATAGAAAAGGCAATCCCTGGGATATTTAAAATTTGCGACAGTATAAAATTAGTTTTTGAATAATTTACTATAGAAAAGTCAATCCCTGGCGCAATTAAAATTTGTGACAGTTGAAAATTATTTTTTGAATAATTTACTATAGAAAAGGCAATCCCTGGGATATTTAAAATTTGCGACAGTATAAAATTATTTTTTGAATAATTTACTATAGAAAAGGCAATCCCTGGCGTAATTAAAATTTGCGACAGTAGAAAATTATTTTTTGAATAATTTACTATATAAAAGGCAATCCCTGGGATATTTAAAATTTGTGACAGTATAAAATTAGTTTTTGAAAAATTTACTATAGAAAAGGCAATCCCTGGCGCAATTAAAATTTGCGACAGTATAAAATTATTTTTTGAATAATTTACTATAGAAAAGGCAATCCCTGGCGCACATAAAATTTGTGACAGTTTAAAATTATTTTTTGAATAATTTACTATAGAAAAGGCAATCCCTGGCGCAATTAAAATTTGCGACAGTATAAAATTAGTTTTTGAATAATTTACTATAGAAAAGGCAATCCCTGGCGCAATTAAAATTTGTGACAGTTGAAAATTATTTTTTGAATAATTTACTATAGAAAAGGCAATCCCTGGCGCAATTAAAATTTGCGACAGTATAAAATTAGTTTTTGAAAAATTTACTATAGAAAAGGCAATCCCTGGCGTAATTAAAATTTGTGACAGTATAAAATTATTTTTTGAATAATTTACTATAGAAAAGGCAATCCCTGGCGCAATTAAAATTTGCGACAGTATAAAATTAGTTTTTGAATAATTTACTATAGAAAAGTCAATCCCTGGCGTAATTAAAATTTGTGACAGTTGAAAATTAGTTTTTGAATAATTTACTATAGAAAAGGCAATCCCTGGGATATTTAAAATTTGCGACAGTAGAAAATTAGTTTTTGAAAAATTTACTATAGAAAAGGCAATCCCTGGCGTAATTAAAATTTGTGACAGTATAAAATTATTTTTTGAATAATTTACTATAGAAAAGGCAATCCCTGGCGCAATTAAAATTTGCGACAGTATAAAATTATTTTTTGAATAATTTACTATAGAAAAGGCAATCCCTGGCGTAATTAAAATTTGCGACAGTAGAAAATTATTTTTTGAATAATTTACTATAGAAAAGGCAATCCCTGGCGCAATTAAAATTTGCGACAGTATAAAATTATTTTTTGAATAATTTACTATAGAAAAGGCAATCCCTGGCGTAATTAAAATTTGCGACAGTAGAAAATTATTTTTTGAATAATTTACTATAGAAAAGGCAATCCCTGGGATATTTAAAATTTGTGACAGTATAAAATTAGTTTTTGAAAAATTTACTATAGAAAAGGCAATCCCTGGCGCAATTAAAATTTGCGACAGTATAAAATTATTTTTTGAATAATTTACTATAGAAAAGGCAATCCCTGTCGCACATAAAATTTGTGACAGTTGAAAATTATTTTTTGAATAATTTACTATAGAAAAGGCAATCCCTGGCGTAATTAAAATTTGTGACAGTTGAAAATTATTTTTTGAATAATTTACTATAGAAAAGGCAATCCCTGGCGTAATTAAAATTTGCGACAGTAGAAAATTATTTTTTGAATAATTTACTATAGAAAAGTCAATCCCTGGCGTAATTAAAATTTGTGACAGTTGAAAATTAGTTTTTGAATAATTTACTATAGAAAAGGCAATCCCTGGGATATTTAAAATTTGCGACAGTAGAAAATTAGTTTTTGAATAATTTACTATAGAAAAGGCAATCCCTGGCGTAATTAAAATTTGTGACAGTATAAAATTATTTTTTGAATAATTTACTATAGAAAAGGCAATCCCTGGCGCAATTAAAATTTGTGACAGTTGAAAATTATTTTTTGAATAATTTACTATAGAAAAGTCAATCCCTGGCGTAATTAAAATTTGTGACAGTTGAAAATTAGTTTTTGAATAATTTACTATAGAAAAGGCAATCCCTGGGATATTTAAAATTTGCGACAGTAGAAAATTAGTTTTTGAAAAATTTACTATAGAAAAGGCAATCCCTGGCGTAATTAAAATTTGTGACAGTATAAAATTATTTTTTGAATAATTTACTATAGAAAAGGCAATCCCTGGCGCAATTAAAATTTGCGACAGTATAAAATTATTTTTTGAATAATTTACTATAGAAAAGGCAATCCCTGGCGTAATTAAAATTTGCGACAGTAGAAAACTATTTTTTGAATAATTTACTATAGAAAAGGCAATCCCTGGCGCAATTAAAATTTGCGACAGTATAAAATTATTTTTTGAATAATTTACTATAGAAAAGGCAATCCCTGGCGTAATTAAAATTTGCGACAGTAGAAAATTATTTTTGAATAATTTACTATATAAAAGGCAATCCCTGGGATATTTAAAATTTGTGACAGTATAAAATTAGTTTTTGAAAAATTTACTATAGAAAAGGCAATCCCTGGCGCAATTAAAATTTGCGACAGTATAAATTATTTTTTGAATAATTTACTATAGAAAAGGCAATCCCTGGCGCACATAAAATTTGTGACAGTTGAAAATTATTTTTTGAATAATTTACTATAGAAAAGGCAATCCCTGGCGCAATTAAAATTTGCGACAGTATAAAATTAGTTTTTGAATAATTTACTATAGAAAAAGGCAATCCCTGGCGCAATTAAAATTTGTGACAGTTGAAAATTATTTTTTGAATAATTTACTATAGAAAAGGCAATCCCTGGCGCAATTAAAATTTGCGACAGTATAAAATTAGTTTTTGAAAAATTTACTATAGAAAAGGCAATCCCTGGCGTAATTAAAATTTGTGACAGTATAAAATTATTTTTTGAATAATTTACTATAGAAAAGGCAATCCCTGGCGCAATTAAAATTTGCGACAGTATAAAATTAGTTTTTGAATAATTTACTATAGAAAAGTCAATCCTGGCGTAATTAAAATTTGTGACAGTTGAAAATTAGTTTTTGAATAATTTACTATAGAAAAGGCAATCCCTGGGATATTTAAAATTTGCGACAGTAGAAAATTAGTTTTTGAAAAATTTACTATAGAAAAGGCAATCCCTGGCGTAATTAAAATTTGTGACAGTATAAAATTATTTTTTGAATAATTTACTATAGAAAAGGCAATCCCTGGGATCTTTAAAATTTGTGACAGTATAAAATTATTTTTTGAATAATTTACTATAGAAAAGGCAATCCCTGGGATATTTAAAATTTGCGACAGTATAAAATTATTTTTTGAATAATTTACTATAGAAAAGGCAATCCCTGGGATATTTAAAATTTGCGACAGTATAAAATTAGTTTTTGAATAATTTACTATATAAAAGGCAATCCCTGGCGTAATTAAAATTTGCGACAGTATAAAATTATTTTTTGAATAATTTACTATAGAAAAGGCAATCCCTGGCGCAATTAAAATTTGCGACAGTATAAAATTATTTTTTGAATAATTTACTATAGAAAAGGCAATCCCTGGCGCAATTAAAATTTGCGACAGTATAAAATTATTTTTTGAATAATTTACTATAGAAAAGGCAATCCCTGGTGCAATTAAAATTTGTGACAGTTGAAAATTATTTTTTGAATAATTTTCTATAGAAAAGGCAATCCCTGGCGCAATTAAAATTTGTGACAGTTGAAAATTATTTTTTGAATAATTTACTATAGAAAAGGCAATCCCTGGCGTAATTAAAATTTGTGACAGTTGAAAATTATTTTTTGAATAATTTACTATAGAAAAGGCAATCCCTGGCGCAATTAAAATTTGTGACAGTTGAAAATTATTTTTTGAATAATTTACTATAGAAAAGGCAATCCCTGGCGTAATTAAAATTTGCGACAGTAGAAAATTATTTTTTGAATAATTTACTATAGAAAAGGCAATCCCTGGCGCAATTAAAATTTGTGACAGTATAAAATTATTTTTTGAATAATTTACTATAGAAAAGGCAATCCCTGGGATATTTAAAATTTGCGACAGTAGAAAATTATTTTTTGAATAATTTACTATAGAAAAGGCAATCCCTGGCGCAATTAAAATTTGCGACAGTATAAAATTATTTTTTGAATAATTTACTATAGAAAAGGCAATCCCTGGGATATTTAAAATTTGCGACAGTATAAAATTATTTTTTGAATAATTTACTATAGAAAAGGCAATCCCTGGCGCAATTAAAATTTGTCACAGTTGAAAATTATTTTTTGAATAATTTACTATAGAAAAGGCAATCCCTGGCGTAATTAAAATTTGTGACAGTATAAAATTATTTTTTGAATAATTTACTATAGAAAAGGCAATCCCTGGCGCAATTAAAATTTGCGACAGTATAAAATTATTTTTTGAATAATTTACTATAGAAAAGGCAATCCCTGGCGTAATTAAAATTTGCGACAGTAGAAAATTATTTTTTGAATAATTTACTATAGAAAAGGCAATCCCTGGCGCAATTAAAATTTGCGACAGTATAAAATTATTTTTTGAATAATTTACTATAGAAAAGGCAATCCCTGGCGTAATTAAAATTTGCGACAGTAGAAAATTATTTTTTGAATAATTTACTATATAAAAGGCAATCCCTGGGATATTTAAAATTTGTGACAGTATAAAATTAGTTTTTGAAAAATTTACTATAGAAAAGGCAATCCCTGGCGCAATTAAAATTTGCGACAGTATAAAATTATTTTTTGAATAATTTACTATAGAAAAGGCAATCCCTGGGATATTTAAAATTTGCGACAGTAGAAAATTATTTTTTGAATAATTTACTATAGAAAAGGCAATCCCTGGCGCAATTAAAATTTGTGACAGTTGAAAATTATTTTTTGAATAATTTACTATAGAAAAGGCAATCCCTGGGATATTTAAAATTTGTGACAGTATAAAATTAGTTTTTGAAAAATTTACTATAGAAAAGGCATTCCCTGGGATATTTAAAATTTGCGACAGTAGAAAATTATTTTTTGAATAATTTACTATAGAAAAGGCAATCCCTGGCGCAATTAAAATTTGTGACAGTTGAAAATTATTTTTTGAATAATTTACTATAGAAAAGGCAATCCCTGGCGCAATTAAAATTTGTGACAGTTGAAAATTATTTTTTGAATAATTTACTATAGAAAAGGCAATCCCTGGCGTAATTAAAATTTGCGACAGTAGAAAATTATTTTTTGAATAATTTACTATGGAAAAGGCAATCCCTGGCGCAATTAAAATTTGTGACAGTATAAAATTATTTTTTGAATAATTTACTATAGAAAAGGCAATCCCTGGCGTAATTAAAATTTGCGACAGTATAAAATTAGTTTTTGAAAAATTTACTATAGAAAAGGCAATCCCTGGCGCAATTAAAATTTGTGACAGTATAAAATTAGTTTTTGAAAAATTTACTATAGAAAAGGCAATCCCTGGGATATTTAAAATTTGCGACAGTATAAAATTAGTTTTTGAATAATTTACTATAGAAAAGTCAATCCCTGGCGCAATTAAAATTTGTGACAGTTGAAAATTATTTTTTGAATAATTTACTATAGAAAAGGCAATCCCTGGGATATTTAAAATTTGCGACAGTAGAAAATTATTTTTTGAATAATTTACTATAGAAAAGGCAATCCCTGGGATATTTAAAATTTGCGACAGTAGAAAATTATTTTTTGAATAATTTACTATAGAAAAGGCAATCCCTGGCGCAATTAAAATTTGCGACAGTATAAAATTATTTTTTGAATAATTTACTATAGAAAAGGCAATCCCTGGGATATTTAAAATTTGTGACAGTATAAAATTAGTTTTTGAAAAATTTACTATAGAAAAGGCAATCCCTGGGATATTTAAAATTTGCGACAGTATAAAATTATTTTTTGAATAATTTACTATAGAAAAGGCAATCCCTGGGATATTTAAAATTTGCGACAGTATAAAATTAGTTTTTGAATAATTTACTATAGAAAAGTCAATCCCTGGCGCAATTAAAATTTGTGACAGTTGAAAATTATTTTTTGAATAATTTACTATAGAAAAGGCAATCCCTGGGATATTTAAAATTTGCGACAGTATAAAATTAGTTTTTTGAATAATTTACTATAGAAAAGTCAATCCCTGGCGCAATTAAAATTTGTGACAGTTGAAAATTATTTTTTTGAATAATTTACTATAGAAAAGGCAATCCCTGGGATATTTAAAATTTGCGACAGTATAAAATTATTTTTTGAATAATTTACTATAGAAAAGGCAATCCCTGGCGCAATTAAAATTTGCGACAGTATAAAATTATTTTTTGAATAATTTACTATAGAAAAGTCAATCCCTGGCGTAATTAAATTTGTGACAGTTGAAAATTATTTTTTGAATAATTTACTATAGAAAAGGCAATCCCTGGGATATTTAAAATTTGCGACAGTATAAAATTATTTTTTGAATAATTTACTATAGAAAAGGCAATCCCTGGCGCAATTAAAATTTGTGACAGTTGAAAATTATTTTTTTGAATAATTTACTATAGAAAAGGCAATCCCTGGGATATTTAAAATTTGCGACAGTAGAAAATTATTTTTTGAATAATTTACTATAGAAAAGGCAATCCCTGGCGCAATTAAAATTTGTGACAGTTGAAAATTATTTTTTGAATAATTTACTATAGAAAAGGCAATCCCTGGCGCAATTAAAATTTGCGACAGTATAAAATTATTTTTTGAATAATTTACTATATAAAAGGCAATCCCTGGCGCACATAAATTTGTGACAGTTGAAAATTAGTTTTTGAAAAATTTACTATATAAAAGGCAATCCCTGGCGCAATTAAAATTTGTGACAGTTGAAAATTAGTTTTTGAATAATTTACTATAGAAAAGGCAATCCCTGGCGCAATTAAAATTTGCGACAGTATAAAATTATTTTTTGAATAATTTACTATAGAAAAGGCAATCCCTGGCGCAATTAAAATTTGTGACAGTTGAAAATTATTTTTTGAATAATTTACTATAGAAAAGGCAATCCCTGGGATATTAAAATTTGCGACAGTAGAAAATTATTTTTTGAATAATTTACTATAGAAAAGGCAATCCCTGGGATATTTAAAATTTGCGACAGTATAAAATTATTTTTTGAAAAATTTACTATATAAAAGGCAATCCCTGGCGCAATTAAAATTTGCGACAGTATAAAATTAGTTTTTGAAAAATTTACTATATAAAAGGCAATCCCTGGCGTAATTAAAATTTGCGACAGTATAAAATTATATTTTGAATAATTTTACTATAGAAAAGGCAATCCCTGGGATATTTAAAATTTGTGACAGTTGAAAATTATTTTTTGAATAATTTACTATAGAAAAGGCAATCCCTGGCGCAATTAAAATTTGTGACAGTTGAAAATTAGTTTTTGAATAATTTACTATAGAAAAGTCAATCCCTGGCGCAATTAAAATTTGTGACAGTTGAAAATTATTTTTTGAATAATTTACTATAGAAAAGGCAATCCCTGGGATATTTAAAATTTGCGACAGTAGAAAATTATTTTTTGAATAATTTTACTATAGAAAAGGCAATCCCTGGGATATTTAAAATTTGTGACAGTATAAAATTATTTTTTGAATAATTTACTATAGAAAAGGCAATCCCTGGCGCAATTAAAATTTGCGACAGTAGAAAATTATTTTTTGAATAATTTACTATAGAAAAGGCAATCCCTGGCGTAATTAAAATTTGCGACAGTAGAAAATTATTTTTTGAATAATTTACTATAGAAAAGGCAATCCCTGGGATATTTAAAATTTGCGACAGTAGAAAATTATTTTTTGAATAATTTACTATAGAAAAGGCAATCCCTGGGATATTTAAAATTTGCGACAGTAGAAAATTATTTTTTGAATAATTTACTATAGAAAAGCAATCCCTGGCGCAATTAAAATTTGTGACAGTTGAAAATTATTTTTTGAATAATTTACTATAGAAAAGGCAATCCCTGGGATATTTAAAATTTGTGACAGTATAAAATTAGTTTTTGAAAAATTTACTATAGAAAAGGCAATCCCTGGGATATTTAAAATTTGCGACAGTATAAAATTATTTTTTGAAAAATTTACTATAGAAAAGGCAATCCCTGGGATATTTAAAATTTGCGACAGTATAAAATTATTTTTTGAATAATTTACTATAGAAAAGGCAATCCCTGGCGTAATTAAAATTTGCGACAGTATAAAATTAGTTTTTGAATAATTTACTATAGAAAAGTCAATCCCTGGCGCAATTAAAATTTGTGACAGTATAAAATTATTTTTTGAATAATTTACTATAGAAAAGGCAATCCCTGGGATATTTAAAATTTGCGACAGTAGAAAATTATTTTTTGAATAATTTACTATAGAAAAGGCAATCCCTGGCGCAATTAAAATTTGTGACAGTTGAAAATTATTTTTTGAATAATTTACTATAGAAAAGGCAATCCCTGGGATATTTAAAATTTGCGACAGTAGAAAATTATTTTTTGAATAATTTACTATAGAAAAGGCAATCCCTGGCGCACATAAAATTTGCGACAGTATAAAAATTATTTTTTGAAAAATTTACTATAGAAAAGGGCAATCCCTGGGATATTTAAAATTTGCGACAGTAGAAAATTATTTTTTTGAATAATTTACTATAGAAAAGGCAATCCCTGGCGCACATAAAATTTGCGACAGTATAAAATTATTTTTTGAATAATTTACTATAGAAAAGTCAATCCTGGCGTAATTAAAATTTGTGACAGTATAAAATTATTTTTTGAATAATTTACTATAGAAAAGGCAATCCCTGGCGCAATTAAAATTTGCAACAGTATAAAATATTTTTTGAATAATTTACTATAGAAAAGTCAATCCCTGGCGCAATTAAAATTTGCGACAGTTGAAAATTATTTTTTGAATAATTTACTATAGAAAAGTCAATCCCTGGCGCAATTAAAATTTGCGACAGTATAAAATAATTTTTTGAATAATTTACTATATAAAAGTCAATCCCTGGCGCACATAAAATTTGCGACAGTATAAAATTATTTTTTGAATAATTTACTATAGAAAAGGCAATCCCTGGCGTAATTAAAATTTGCGACAGTATAAAATTATTTTTTAAATAATTTACTATAGAAAAGGCAATCCCTGGCGTAATTAAAATTTGCGGACAGTATAAAATTATTTTTTGAAAAATTTACTATATAAAAGGCAATCCCTGGCGTAATTAAAATTTGTGACAGTTGAAAATAATTTTTTGAAAAATTTACTATATAAAAGGCAATCCCTGGCGCAATTAAAATTTGTGACAGTATAAAATTATTTTTTGAATAATTTACTATAGAAAAGGCAATCCCTGGCGTAATTAAAATTTGTGACAGTTGAAAATTATTTTTTGAATAATTTACTATAGAAAAGGCAATCCCTGGCGCACATAAAAATTTGCGACAGTTGAAAATTATTTTTTGAATAATTTACTATAGAAAAGGCAATCCCTGGCGCAATTAAAATTTGCGACAGTATAAAATTATTTTTTGAATAATTTACTATAGAAAAGGCAATCCCTGGCGCAATTAAAATTTGCGACAGTATAAAATTATTTTTTGAATAATTTACTATAGAAAAGTCAATCCCTGGCGTAATTAAAATTTGCGACAGTATAAAATTAGTTTTTGAATAATTTACTATAGAAAAGGCAATCCCTGGGATATTTAAAATTTGTGACAGTTGAAAATTATTTTTTTGAATAATTTACTATAGAAAAGGCAATCCCTGGGATATTTAAAATTTGCGACAGTAGAAAATTAGTTTTTTGAATAATTTACTATAGAAAAGTCAATCCCTGGCGTAATTAAAATTTGCGACAGTAGAAAATTATTTTTTTGAATAATTTACTATAGAAAAGGCAATCCCTGGGATATTTAAAATTTGCGACAGTTGAAAATTATTTTTTGAATAATTTACTATAGAAAAGGCAATCCCTGGCGCAATTAAAATTTGCGACAGTAGAAAATTAGTTTTTGAATAATTTACTATAGAAAAGGCAATCCCTGGGATATTTAAAATTTGCGACAGTATAAAATTATTTTTTGAATAATTTACTATAGAAAAGGCAATCCTGGGATATTTAAAATTTGTGACAGTTGAAAATTATTTTTGAATAATTTACTATAGAAAAGGCAATCCCTGGGATATTTAAAATTTGCGACAGTAGAAAATTATTTTTTGAATAATTTACTATAGAAAAGGCAATCCCTGGGATATTTAAAATTTGCGACAGTAGAAAATTATTTTTTGAATAATTTACTATAGAAAAGGCAATCCCTGGCGCACATAAAATTTGCGACAGTATAAAATTATTTTTTGAATAATTTACTATAGAAAAGGCAATCCCTGGGATATTTAAAATTTGTGACAGTTGAAAATTATTTTTTGAATAATTTACTATAGAAAAGGCAATCCCTGGGATATTTAAAATTTGCGACAGTAGAAAATTAGTTTTTGAATAATTTACTATAGAAAAGTCAATCCCTGGCGTAATTAAAATTTGCGACAGTAGAAAATTATTTTTTGAATAATTTACTATAGAAAAGGCAATCCCTGGGATATTTAAAATTTGCGACAGTATAAAATTAGTTTTTGAAAAATTTACTATAGAAAAGGCAATCCCTGGGATATTTAAAATTTGCGACAGTAGAAAATTAGTTTTTGAATAATTTACTATAGAAAAGTCAATCCCTGGCGTAATTAAAATTTGCGACAGTAGAAAATTATTTTTTGAATAATTTACTATAGAAAAGGCAATCCCTGGGATATTTAAAATTTGCGACAGTATAAAATTAGTTTTTGAAAAATTTACTATAGAAAAGGCAATCCCTGGCGTAATTAAAATTTGCGACAGTATAAAATTATTTTTTGAATAATTTACTATAGAAAAGGCAATCCCTGGGATATTTAAAATTTGTGACAGTTGAAAATTATTTTTTGAATAATTTACTATAGAAAAGGCAATCCCTGGCGCAATTAAAATTTGTGACAGTTGAAAATTAGTTTTTGAATAATTTACTATAGAAAAGTCAATCCCTGGCGCAATTAAAATTTGTGACAGTTGAAAATTATTTTTTGAATAATTTACTATAGAAAAGGCAATCCCTGGGATATTTAAAATTTGCGACAGTATAAAATTATTTTTTGAATAATTTACTATAGAAAAGGCAATCCCTGGGATATTTAAAATTTGTGACAGTTGAAAATTATTTTTTGAATAATTTACTATAGAAAAGGCAATCCCTGGGATATTTAAAATTTGCGACAGTAGAAAATTATTTTTTGAATAATTTACTATAGAAAAGGCAATCCCTGGCGCACATAAAATTTGCGACAGTATAAAATTATTTTTTGAAAAATTTACTATAGAAAAGGCAATCCCTGGGATATTTAAAATTTGCGACAGTAGAAAATTAGTTTTTGAATAATTTACTATAGAAAAGTCAATCCCTGGCGTAATTAAAATTTGCGACAGTAGAAAATTATTTTTTGAATAATTTACTATAGAAAAGGCAATCCCTGGGATATTTAAAATTTGCGACAGTTGAAAATTATTTTTTGAATAATTTACTATAGAAAAGGCAATCCCTGGCGCAATTAAAATTTGCGACAGTAGAAAATTAGTTTTTGAATAATTTACTATAGAAAAGGCAATCCCTGGGATATTTAAAATTTGCGACAGTATAAAATTATTTTTTGAATAATTTACTATAGAAAAGGCAATCCCTGGGATATTTAAAATTTGTGACAGTTGAAAATTATTTTTTGAATAATTTACTATAGAAAAGGCAATCCCTGGGATATTTAAAATTTGCGACAGTAGAAAATTATTTTTTGAATAATTTACTATAGAAAAGGCAATCCCTGGGATATTTAAAATTTGCGACAGTAGAAAATTATTTTTTGAATAATTTACTATAGAAAAGGCAATCCCTGGGATATTTAAAATTTGCGACAGTTGAAAATTATTTTTTGAATAATTTACTATAGAAAAGGCAATCCCTGGCGCAATTAAAATTTGCGACAGTAGAAAATTAGTTTTTGAATAATTTACTATAGAAAAGGCAATCCCTGGCGTAATTAAAATTTGCGACAGTAGAAAATTATTTTTTGAATAATTTACTATAGAAAAGGCAATCCCTGGGATATTTAAAATTTGTGACAGTTGAAAATTAGTTTTTGAATAATTTACTATAGAAAAGTCAATCCCTGGCGCAATTAAAATTTGTGACAGTTGAAAATTATTTTTTGAATAATTTACTATAGAAAAGGCAATCCCTGGGATATTTAAAATTTGCGACAGTAGAAAATTATTTTTTGAATAATTTACTATAGAAAAGGCAATCCCTGGGATATTTAAAATTTGTGACAGTATAAAATTATTTTTTGAATAATTTACTATAGAAAAGGCAATCCCTGGCGCAATTAAAATTTGCGACAGTAGAAAATTATTTTTTGAATAATTTACTATAGAAAAGGCAATCCCTGGCGCAATTAAAATTTGCGACAGTATAAAATTATTTTTTGAATAATTTACTATAGAAAAGGCAATCCCTGGCGTAATTAAAATTTGCGACAGTAGAAAATTATTTTTTGAATAATTTACTATAGAAAAGGCAATCCCTGGGATATTTAAAATTTGCGACAGTAGAAAATTATTTTTTGAATAATTTACTATAGAAAAGGCAATCCCTGGCGCACATAAAATTTGCGACAGTATAAAATTATTTTTTGAAAAATTTACTATAGAAAAGGCAATCCCTGGCGTAATTAAAATTTGCGACAGTATAAAATTATTTTTTGAATAATTTACTATAGAAAAGGCAATCCCTGGGATATTTAAAATTTGTGACAGTTGAAAATTATTTTTTGAATAATTTACTATAGAAAAGGCAATCCCTGGCGCAATTTAAAATTTGTGACAGTTGAAAATTAGTTTTTGAATAATTTACTATAGAAAAGTCAATCCCTGGCGCAATTAAAATTTGTGACAGTTGAAAATTATTTTTTGAATAATTTACTATAGAAAAGGCAATCCCTGGGATATTTAAAATTTGCGACAGTAGAAAATTATTTTTTGAATAATTTACTATAGAAAAGGCAATCCCTGGGATATTTAAAATTTGTGACAGTATAAAATTATTTTTTGAATAATTTACTATAGAAAAGGCAATCCCTGGCGCAATTAAAATTTGCGACAGTAGAAAATTATTTTTTGAATAATTTACTATAGAAAAGGCAATCCCTGGCGCAATTAAAATTTGCGACAGTATAAAATTATTTTTTGAATAATTTACTATAGAAAAGGCAATCCCTGGCGTAATTAAAATTTGCGACAGTAGAAAATTATTTTTTGAATAATTTACTATAGAAAAGGCAATCCCTGGGATATTTAAAATTTGCGACAGTAGAAAATTATTTTTTGAATAATTTACTATAGAAAAGGCAATCCCTGGCGCACATAAAATTTGCGACAGTATAAAATTATTTTTTGAAAAATTTACTATAGAAAAGGCAATCGCTGGGATATTTAAAATTTGTGACAGTATAAAATAATTTTTTGAATAATTTACTATAGAAAAGGCAATCCCTGGGATATTTAAAATTTGTGACAGTATAAAATTATTTTTTGAATAATTTACTATAGAAAAGGCAATCCCTGGCGCAATTAAAATTTGCGACAGTAGAAAATTATTTTTTGAATAATTTACTATAGAAAAGGCAATCCCTGGCGCAATTAAAATTTGCGACAGTATAAAATTATTTTTTGAATAATTTACTATAGAAAAGGCAATCCCTGGGATATTTAAAATTTGCGACAGTATAAAATTATTTTTTGAATAATTTACTATAGAAAAGGCAATCCCTGGGATATTTAAAATTTGTGACAGTTGAAAATTATTTTTTGAATAATTTACTATAGAAAAGGCAATCCCTGGGATATTTAAAATTTGCGACAGTAGAAAATTATTTTTTGAATAATTTACTATAGAAAAGGCAATCCCTGGCGCACATAAAATTTGCGACAGTATAAAAATATTTTTTGAAAAATTTACTATAGAAAAGGCAATCCCTGGGATATTTAAAATTTGCGACAGTAGAAAATTATTTTTTGAATAATTTACTATAGAAAAGGCAATCCCTGGGATATTTAAAATTTGCGACAGTAGAAAATTATTTTTTGAATAATTTACTATAGAAAAGGCAATCCCTGGCGCAATTAAAATTTGTGACAGTTGAAAATTAGTTTTTGAATAATTTACTATAGAAAAGGCAATCCCTGGCGTAATTAAAATTTGCGACAGTAGAAAATTATTTTTTGAATAATTTACTATAGAAAAGGCAATCCCTGGGATATTTAAAATTTGCGACAGTTGAAAATTATTTTTTGAATAATTTACTATAGAAAAGGCAATCCCTGGGATATTTAAAATTTGCGACAGTAGAAAATTATTTTTTGAATAATTTACTATAGAAAAGGCAATCCCTGGGATATTTAAAATTTGCGACAGTAGAAAATTATTTTTTGAATAATTTACTATAGAAAAGGCAATCCCTGGGATATTTAAAATTTGCGACAGTTGAAAATTATTTTTTGAATAATTTACTATAGAAAAGGCAATCCCTGGCGCAATTAAAATTTGCGACAGTAGAAAATTAGTTTTTGAATAATTTACTATAGAAAAGGCAATCCCTGGCGTAATTAAAATTTGCGACAGTAGAAAATTATTTTTTGAATAATTTACTATAGAAAAGGCAATCCCTGGGATATTTAAAATTTGCGACAGTAGAAAATTATTTTTTGAATAATTTACTATAGAAAAGGCAATCCCTGGGATATTTAAAATTTGCGACAGTATAAAATTATTTTTTGAATAATTTACTATAGAAAAGGCAATCCCTGGCGTAATTAAAATTTGTGACAGTATAAAATTAGTTTTTGAATAATTTACTATAGAAAAGTCAATCCCTGGCGCAATTAAAATTTGTGACAGTTGAAAATTATTTTTTGAATAATTTACTATAGAAAAGTCAATCCCTGGCGTAATTAAAATTTGTGACATTTGAAAATTAGTTTTTGAATAATTTACTATAGAAAAGTCAATCCCTGGCGCAATTAAAATTTGTGACAGTTGAAAATTATTTTTTGAATAATTTACTATAGAAAAGTCAATCCCTGGCGCAATTAAAATTTGTGACAGTTGAAAATTATTTTTTGAATAATTTACTATAGAAAAGGCAATCCCTGGGATATTTAAAATTTGCGACAGTATAAAATTATTTTTTGAATAATTTACTATAGAAAAGGCAATCCCTGGCGCAATTAAAATTTGCGACAGTATAAAATTATTTTTTGAATAATTTACTATAGAAAAGGCAATCCCTGGCGCAATTAAAATTTGTGACAGTATAAAATTATTTTTTGAATAATTTACTATAGAAAAGGCAATCCCTGGCGCAATTAAAATTTGTGACAGTATAAAATTATTTTTTGAATAATTTACTATAGAAAAGGCAATCCCTGGCGTAATTAAAATTTGCGACAGTATAAAATTATTTTTTGAATAATTTACTATAGAAAAGGCAATCCCTGGCGTAATTAAAATTTGCGACAGTATAAAATTAGTTTTTGAATAATTTACTATAGAAAAGTCAATCCCTGGCGCAATTAAAATTTGTGACAGTATAAAATTATTTTTTGAATAATTTACTATAGAAAAGGCAATCCCTGGCGCAATTAAAATTTGCGACAGTTGAAAATTATTTTTTGAATAATTTACTATAGAAAAGGCAATCCCTGGCGTAATTAAAATTTGTGACAGTATAAAATTAGTTTTTGAATAATTTACTATAGAAAAGTCAATCCCTGGCGCAATTAAAATTTGTGACAGTTGAAAATTATTTTTTGAATAATTTACTATAGAAAAGGCAATCCCTGGCGTAATTAAAATTTGTGACAGTATAAAATTAGTTTTTGAATAATTTACTATAGAAAAGGCAATCCCTGGCGTAATTAAAATTTGCGACAGTATAAAATTATTTTTTGAATAATTTACTATAGAAAAGTCAATCCCTGGCGTAATTAAAATTTGCGACAGTTGAAAATTATTTTTTGAATAATTTACTATAGAAAAGGCAATCCCTGGCGCACATAAAATTTGCGACAGTAAAAAATTAGTTTTTGAAAAATTTACTATATAAAAGGCAATCCCTGGCGTAATTAAAATTTGCGACAGTATAAAATTATTTTTTGAATAATTTACTATAGAAAAGGCAATCCCTGGCGCAATTAAAATTTGCGACAGTATAAAATTAGTTTTTGAAAAATTTACTATATAAAAGGCAATCCCTGGCGTAATTAAAATTTGCGACAGTATAAAATTAGTTTTTGAAAAATTTACTATATAAAAGGCAATCCCTGGGATATTTAAAATTTGCGACAGTAGAAAATTATTTTTTGAATAATTTACTATAGAAAAGTCAATCCTGGCGCAATTAAAATTTGCGACAGTATAAAATTATTTTTTGAATAATTTACTATAGAAAAGTCAATCCCTGGCGCAATTAAAATTTGTGACAGTATAAAATTATTTTTTGAATAATTTACTATAGAAAAGGCAATCCCTGGCGCACATAAAATTTGTGACAGTATAAAATTATTTTTTGAATAATTTACTATAGAAAAGGCAATCCCTGGCGCACATAAAATTTGCGACAGTTGAAAATTATTTTTTGAATAATTTACTATAGAAAAGGCAATCCCTGGCGCACATAAAATTTGTGACAGTATAAAATTAGTTTTTGAATAATTTACTATAGAAAAGGCAATCCCTGGCGTAATTAAAATTTGTGACAGTATAAAATTAGTTTTTGAATAATTTACTATAGAAAAGGCAATCCCTGGCGTAATTAAAATTTGCGACAGTATAAAATTATTTTTTGAATAATTTACTATAGAAAAGTCAATCCCTGGCGCAATTAAAATTTGTGACAGTTGAAAATTATTTTTTGAATAATTTACTATAGAAAAGGCAATCCCTGGCGCAATTAAAATTTGTGACAGTTGAAAATTATTTTTTGAATAATTTACTATAGAAAAGGCAATCCCTGGCGCAATTAAAATTTGTGACAGTTGAAAATTATTTTTTGAATAATTTACTATAGAAAAGGCAATCCCTGGGATATTTAAAATTTGCGACAGTAGAAAATTATTTTTTGAATAATTTACTATAGAAAAGGCAATCCCTGGGATATTTAAAATTTGCGACAGTAGAAAATTATTTTTTGAATAATTTACTATAGAAAAGGCAATCCCTGGCGCAATTAAAATTTGCGACAGTATAAAATTATTTTTTGAATAATTTACTATAGAAAAGGCAATCCCTGGGATATTTAAAATTTGCGACAGTATAAAATTATTTTTTGAATAATTTACTATAGAAAAGGCAATCCCTGGCGCAATTAAAATTTGTGACAGTTGAAAATTATTTTTGAATAATTTACTATAGAAAAGGCAATCCCTGGGATATTTAAAATTTGCGACAGTATAAAATTATTTTTTGAATAATTTACTATAGAAAAGGCAATCCCTGGGATATTTAAAATTTGCGACAGTATAAAATTAGTTTTTGAATAATTTACTATAGAAAAGTCAATCCCTGGCGCAATTAAAATTTGTGACAGTTGAAAATTATTTTTTGAATAATTTACTATAGAAAAGGCAATCCCTGGGATATTTAAAATTTGCGACAGTTGAAAATTATTTTTTGAAAAATTTACTATATAAAAGGCAATCCTGGCGCACATAAAATTTGTGACAGTATAAAATTATTTTTTGAATAATTTACTATAGAAAAGGCAATCCCTGGCGCACATAAAATTTGTGACAGTATAAAATTATTTTTTGAATAATTTACTATAGAAAAGGCAATCCCTGGCGCACATAAAATTTGTGACAGTTGAAAATTATTTTTTGAATAATTTACTATAGAAAAGGCAATCCCTGGCGCAATTAAAATTTGCGACAGTAGAAAATTATTTTTTGAATAATTTACTATAGAAAAGGCAATCCCTGGGATATTTAAAATTTGTGACAGTATAAAATTATTTTTTGAATAATTTACTATAGAAAAGGCAATTCCTGGGATATTTAAAATTTGCGACAGTATAAAATTATTTTTTGAATAATTTACTATAGAAAAGGCAATCCCTGGGATATTTAAAATTTGCGACAGTATAAAATTAGTTTTTGAATAATTTACTATAGAAAAGGCAATCCCTGGCGCAATTAAAATTTGTGACAGTTGAAAATTATTTTTTGAATAATTTACTATAGAAAAGGCAATCCCTGGCGTAATTAAAATTTGCGACAGTAGAAAATTATTTTTTGAATAATTTACTATAGAAAAGGCAATCCCGGGGATATTTAAAATTTGTGACAGTATAAAATTATTTTTTGAATAATTTACTATAGAAAAGGCAATCCCTGGGATATTTAAAATTTGCGACAGTAGAAAATTATTTTTTGAATAATTTACTATAGAAAAGGCAATCCCTGGCGCAATTAAAATTTGTGACAGTTGAAAATTATTTTTTGAATAATTTACTATAGAAAAGGCAATCCCTGGGATATTTAAAATTTGCGACAGTAGAAAATTATTTTTGAATAATTTACTATAGAAAAGGCAATCCCTGGGATATTTAAAATTTGCGACAGTAGAAAATTATTTTTTGAATAATTTACTATAGAAAAGGCAATCCCTGGCGTAATTAAAATTTGCGACAGTAGAAAATTAGTTTTTGAATAATTTACTATAGAAAAGGCAATCCCTGGCGTAATTAAAATTTGCGACAGTATAAAATTATTTTTTGAATAATTTACTATAGAAAAGCAATCCCTGGCGCAATTAAAATTTGCGACAGTATAAAATTATTTTTTGAATAATTTACTATAGAAAAGGCAATCCCTGGCGTAATTAAAATTTGCGACAGTAGAAAATTATTTTTTGAATAATTTACTATAGAAAAGGCAATCCCTGGGATATTTAAAATTTGCGACAGTAGAAAATTATTTTTTGAATAATTTACTATAGAAAAGGCAATCCCTGGCGCAATTAAAACTTGCGACAGTATAAAATTATTTTTTGAATAATTTACTATAGAAAAGGCAATCCCTGGGATATTTAAAATTTGCGACAGTATAAAATTATTTTTTGAATAATTTACTATAGAAAAGGCAATCCCTGGCGCAATTAAAATTTGTGACAGTTGAAAATTATTTTTTGAATAATTTACTATAGAAAAGGCAATCCCTGGCGCAATTAAAATTTGTGACAGTTGAAAATTATTTTTTGAATAATTTACTATAGAAAAGGCAATCCCTGGCGCAATTAAAATTTGCGACAGTATAAAATTATTTTTTGAATAATTTACTATAGAAAAGGCAATCCCTGGCGTAATTAAAATTTGCGACAGTATAAAATTATTTTTTGAATAATTTACTATAGAAAAGGCAATCCCTGGCGTAATTAAAATTTGCGACAGTAGAAAATTATTTTTTGAAAAATTTACTATAGAAAAGTCAATCCCTGGGATATTTAAAATTTGCGACAGTAGAAAATTATTTTTTGAATAATTTACTATATAAAAGGCAATCCCTGGGATATTTAAAATTTGTGACAGTATAAAATTATTTTTTGAATAATTTACTATAGAAAAGGCAATCCCTGGGATATTTAAAATTTGCGACAGTAGAAAATTATTTTTTGAATAATTTACTATAGAAAAGGCAATCCCTGGCGCAATTAAAATTTGCGACAGTATAAAATTATTTTTTGAATAATTTACTATAGAAAAGGCAATCCCTGGGATATTTAAAATTTGCGACAGTATAAAATTATTTTTTGAATAATTTACTATAGAAAAGGCAATCCCTGGCGCAATTAAAATTTGTGACAGTATAAAATTATTTTTTGAATAATTTACTATATAAAAGGCAATCCCTGGCGCACATAAAATTTGCGACAGTATAAAATTATTTTTTGAATAATTTACTATAGAAAAGTCAATCCCTGGCGTAATTAAAATTTGTGACAGTTGAAAATTAGTTTTTGAATAATTTACTATAGAAAAGGCAATCCCTGGCGCAATTAAAATTTGTGACAGTTGAAAATTATTTTTTGAATAATTTACTATAGAAAAGGCAATCCCTGGCGTAATTAAAATTTGCGACAGTATAAAATTATTTTTTGAATAATTTACTATAGAAAAGGCAATCCCTGGCGTAATTAAAATTTGCGACAGTAGAAAATTATTTTTTGAAAAATTTACTATAGAAAAGTCAATCCCTGGGATATTTAAAATTTGCGACAGTAGAAAATTATTTTTTGAATAATTTACTATATAAAAGGCAATCCCTGGCGCAATTAAAATTTGTGACAGTTGAAAATTATTTTTTGAATAATTTACTATAGAAAAGGCAATCCCTGGGATATTTAAAATTTGCGACAGTAGAAAATTATTTTTTGAATAATTTACTATAGAAAAGGCAATCCCTGGCGCAATTAAAATTTGCGACAGTATAAAATTATTTTTTGAATAATTTACTATAGAAAAGGCAATCCCTGGGATATTTAAAATTTGCGACAGTATAAAATTATTTTTTGAATAATTTACTATATAAAAGGCAATCCCTGGCGCAATTAAAATTTGTGACAGTTGAAAATTATTTTTTGAATAATTTACTATAGAAAAGGCAATCCCTGGGATATTTAAAATTTGCGACAGTAGAAAATTATTTTTTGAATAATTTACTATAGAAAAGGCAATCCCTGGCGCAATTAAAATTTGCGACAGTATAAAATTATTTTTTGAATAATTTACTATAGAAAAGGCAATCCCTGGCGTAATTAAAATTTGCGACAGTAGAAAATTATTTTTTGAATAATTTACTATAGAAAAGGCAATCCCTGGGATATTTAAAATTTGCGACAGTAGAAAATTATTTTTTGAATAATTTACTATAGAAAAGGCAATCCCTGGCGCAATTAAAATTTGCGACAGTATAAAATTATTTTTTGAATAATTTACTATAGAAAAGGCAATCCCTGGGATATTTAAAATTTGCGACAGTATAAAATTATTTTTTGAATAATTTACTATAGAAAAGGCAATCCCTGGCGTAATTAAAATTTGTGACAGTATAAAATTATTTTTTGAATAATTTACTATAGAAAAGGCAATCCCTGGGATATTTAAAATTTGCGACAGTAGAAAATTAGTTTTTGAATAATTTACTATAGAAAAGTCAATCCCTGGCGCAATTAAAATTTGCGACAGTATAAAATTATTTTTTGAATAATTTACTATAGAAAAGGCAATCCCTGGCGCAATTAAAATTTGTGACAGTATAAAATTATTTTTTGAATAATTTACTATAGAAAAGGCAATCCCTGGGATATTTAAAATTTGCGACAGTATAAAATTATTTTTTGAATAATTTACTATAGAAAAGGCAATCCCTGGCGTAATTAAAATTTGCGACAGTAGAAAATTATTTTTTGAATAATTTACTATAGAAAAGGCAATCCCTGGGATATTTAAAATTTGCGACAGTAGAAAATTATTTTTTGAATAATTTACTATAGAAAAGGCAATCCCTGGCGCAATTAAAATTTGCGACAGTATAAAATTATTTTTTGAATAATTTACTATAGAAAAGGCAATCCCTGGCGCAATTAAAATTTGCGACAGTATAAAATTATTTTTTGAATAATTTACTATAGAAAAGGCAATCCCTGGCGCAATTAAAATTTGTGACAGTTGAAAATTATTTTTTGAATAATTTACTATAGAAAAGGCAATCCCTGGCGCAATTAAAATTTGCGACAGTATAAAATTATTTTTTGAATAATTTACTATAGAAAAGGCAATCCCTGGCGCAATTAAAATTTGCGACAGTATAAAATTATTTTTTGAATAATTTACTATAGAAAAGGCAATCCCTGGGATATTTAAAATTTGTGACAGTTGAAAATTATTTTTTGAATAATTTACTATAGAAAAGGCAATCCCTGGCGTAATTAAAATTTGCGACAGTAGAAAATTATTTTTTGAATAATTTACTATAGAAAAGGCAATCCCTGGCGCAATTAAAATTTGCGACAGTATAAAATTATTTTTTGAATAATTTACTATAGAAAAGGCAATCCCTGGCGCAATTAAAATTTGTGACAGTATAAAATTATTTTTTGAATAATTTACTATAGAAAAGGCAATCCCTGGCGTAATTAAAATTTGCGACAGTATAAAATTAGTTTTTGAAAAATTTACTATAGAAAAGGCAATCCCTGGCGCAATTAAAATTTGTGACAGTTGAAAATTATTTTTTGAATAATTTACTATAGAAAAGGCAATCCCTGGCGTAATTAAAATTTGCGACAGTATAAAATTATTTTTTGAATAATTTACTATAGAAAAGGCAATCCCTGGCGTAATTAAAATTTGTGACAGTTGAAAATTATTTTTTGAATAATTTACTATAGAAAAGGCAATCCCTGGGATATTTAAAATTTGCGACAGTAGAAAATTATTTTTTGAATAATTTACTATAGAAAAGGCAATCCCTGGCGCAATTAAAATTTGCGACAGTATAAAATTATTTTTTGAATAATTTACTATAGAAAAGGCAATCCCTGGCGCAATTAAAATTTGCGACAGTATAAAATTATTTTTTGAATAATTTACTATAGAAAAGGCAATCCCTGGCGTAATTAAAATTTGCGACAGTATAAAATTATTTTTTGAATAATTTACTATAGAAAAGGCAATCCCTGGCGCAATTAAAATTTGCGACAGTATAAAATTATTTTTTGAATAATTTACTATAGAAAAGGCAATCCCTGGGATATTTAAAATTTGCGACAGTATAAAATTATTTTTTGAATAATTTACTATAGAAAAGGCAATCCCTGGCGCAATTAAAATTTGCGACAGTAGAAAATTATTTTTTGAATAATTTACTATAGAAAAGGCAATCCCTGGCGTAATTAAAATTTGCGACAGTATAAAATTATTTTTTGAATAATTTACTATAGAAAAGGCAATCCCTGGCGTAATTAAAATTTGCGACAGTATAAAATTATTTTTTGAATAATTTACTATAGAAAAGGCAATCCCTGGCGCAATTAAAATTTGTGACAGTTGAAAATTATTTTTTGAATAATTTACTATAGAAAAGTCAATCCCTGGCGCAATTAAAATTTGCGACAGTATAAAATTATTTTTTGAATAATTTACTATAGAAAAGGCAATCCCTGGCGCAATTAAAATTTGTGACAGTTGAAAATTATTTTTTGAAAAATTTACTATAGAAAAGGCAATCCCTGGGATATTTAAAATTTGCGACAGTAGAAAATTAGTTTTTGAATAATTTACTATAGAAAAGGCAATCCCTGGCGCAATTAAAATTTGTGACAGTTGAAAATTATTTTTTGAATAATTTACTATAGAAAAGGCAATCCCTGGGATATTTAAAATTTGTGACAGTTGAAAATTATTTTTTGAATAATTTACTATAGAAAAGGCAATCCCTGGGATATTTAAAATTTGCGACAGTATAAAATTATTTTTTGAATAATTTACTATAGAAAAGGCAATCCCTGGGATATTTAAAATTTGTGACAGTATAAAATTATTTTTTGAATAATTTACTATATAAAAGGCAATCCCTGGCGTAATTAAAATTTGCGACAGTATAAAATTATTTTTTGAAAAATTTACTATAGAAAAGGCAATCCCTGGCGCAATTAAAATTTGTGACAGTATAAAATTATTTTTTGAATAATTTACTATAGAAAAGGCAATCCCTGGCGCAATTAAAATTTGCGACAGTATAAAATTATTTTTTGAATAATTTACTATAGAAAAGGCAATCCCTGGGATATTTAAAATTTGTGACAGTTGAAAATTATTTTTTGAATAATTTACTATAGAAAAGGCAATCCCTGGGATATTTAAAATTTGCGACAGTAGAAAATTATTTTTTGAATAATTTACTATAGGAAAGGCAATCCCTGGCGCACATAAAATTTGCGACAGTATAAAATTATTTTTTGAAAAATTTACTATAGAAAAGGCAATCCCTGGGATATTTAAAATTTGCGACAGTAGAAAATTATTTTTTGAATAATTTACTATAGAAAAGGCAATCCCTGGCGCAATTAAAATTTGTGACAGTTGAAAATTATTTTTTGAATAATTTACTATAGAAAAGGCAATCCCTGGCGCAATTAAAATTTGTGACAGTTGAAAATTATTTTTTGAATAATTTACTATAGAAAAGGCAATCCCTGGCGTAATTAAAATTTGCGACAGTATAAAATTAGTTTTTGAAAAATTTACTATATAAAAGGCAATCCCTGGCGTAATTAAAATTTGCGACAGTATAAAATTAGTTTTTGAATAATTTACTATAGAAAAGGCAATCCCTGGGATATTTAAAATTTGTGACAGTATAAAATTATTTTTTGAATAATTTACTATAGAAAAGGCAATCCCTGGCGCAATTAAAATTTGCGACAGTATAAAATTATTTTTTGAATAATTTACTATAGAAAAGGCAATCCCTGGCGTAATTAAAATTTGCGACAGTAGAAAATTATTTTTTGAATAATTTACTATAGAAAAGGCAATCCCTGGGATATTTAAAATTTGCGACAGTAGAAAATTATTTTTTGAATAATTTACTATAGAAAAGGCAATCCCTGGCGCAATTAAAATTTGTGACAGTTGAAAATTATTTTTTGAATAATTTACTATAGAAAAGGCAATCCCTGGCGCAATTAAAATTTGCGACAGTATAAAATTATTTTTTGAATAATTTACTATAGAAAAGGCAATCCCTGGCGCAATTAAAATTTGTGACAGTTGAAAATTATTTTTTGAATAATTTACTATAGAAAAGGCAATCCCTGGGATATTTAAAATTTGCGACAGTAGAAAATTATTTTTTGAATAATTTACTATAGAAAAGGCAATCCCTGGCGCAATTAAAATTTGCGACAGTATAAAATTTTTTTTTGAATAATTTACTATAGAAAAGGCAATCCCTGGGATATTTAAAATTTGCGACAGTATAAAATTATTTTTTGAATAATTTACTATAGAAAAGGCAATCCCTGGGATATTTAAAATTTGTGACAGTTGAAAATTATTTTTTGAATAATTTACTATAGAAAAGGCAATCCCTGGGATATTTAAAATTTGCGACAGTAGAAAATTATTTTTTGAATAATTTACTATAGAAAAGGCAATCCCTGGCGCACATAAAATTTGCGACAGTATAAAATTATTTTTTGAAAAATTTACTATAGAAAAGGCAATCCCTGGCGCAATTAAAATTTGCGACAGTATAAAATTATTTTTTGAATAATTTACTATAGAAAAGGCAATCCCTGGCGCAATTAAAATTTGTGACAGTTGAAAATTATTTTTTGAATAATTTACTATAGAAAAGGCAATCCCTGGGATATTTAAAATTTGCGACAGTAGAAAATTATTTTTTGAATAATTTACTATAGAAAAGGCAATCCCTGGCGTAATTAAAATTTGCGACAGTAGAAAATTATTTTTTGAATAATTTACTATAGAAAAGGCAATCCCTGGCGCAATTAAAATTTGCGACAGTATAAAATTATTTTTTGAATAATTTACTATAGAAAAGGCAATCCCTGGCGTAATTAAAATTTGCGACAGTAGAAAATTATTTTTTGAATAATTTACTATAGAAAAGGCAATCCCTGGCGCAATTAAAATTTGCGACAGTATAAAATTATTTTTTGAATAATTTACTATAGAAAAGGCAATCCCTGGCGCAATTAAAATTTGTGACAGTTGAAAATTATTTTTTGAATAATTTACTATAGAAAAGGCAATCCCTGGGATATTTAAAATTTGCGACAGTAGAAAATTATTTTTTGAATAATTTACTATAGAAAAGGCAATCCCTGGCGCAATTAAAATTTGCGACAGTATAAAATTATTTTTTGAATAATTTACTATAGAAAAGGCAATCCCTGGGATATTTAAAATTTGCGACAGTATAAAATTATTTTTTGAATAATTTACTATAGAAAAGGCAATCCCTGGCGCAATTAAAATTTGTGACAGTTGAAAATTATTTTTTGAATAATTTACTATAGAAAAGGCAATCCCTGGCGCAATTAAAATTTGCGACAGTATAAAATTATTTTTTGAATAATTTACTATAGAAAAGGCAATCCCTGGCGCAATTAAAATTTGTGACAGTTGAAAATTATTTTTTGAATAATTTACTATAGAAAAGGCAATCCCTGGGATATTTAAAATTTGCGACAGTAGAAAATTATTTTTTGAATAATTTACTATAGAAAAGGCAATCCCTGGCGCAATTAAAATTTGCGACAGTATAAAATTA
The DNA here is from genome assembly GCA_963930735.1 of Dioctria linearis. NCBI lineage: Eukaryota > Metazoa > Arthropoda > Insecta > Diptera > Asilidae > Dioctria > Dioctria linearis. Next base: position 156,063 of record CAWVNZ010002273.1, on the reverse strand, counting down.
TTTTTTGAATAATTTACTATAGAAAAGGCAATCCCTGGGATATTTAAAATTTGCGACAGTATAAAATTATTTTTTGAATAATTTACTATAGAAAAGGCAATCCCTGGGATATTTAAAATTTGTGACAGTTGAAAATTATTTTTTGAATAATTTACTATAGAAAAGGCAATCCCTGGGATATTTAAAATTTGCGACAGTATAAAATTATTTTTTGAATAATTTACTATAGAAAAGGCAATCCCTGGCGTAATTAAAATTTGCGACAGTAGAAAATTATTTTTTGAATAATTTACTATAGAAAAGGCAATCCCTGGGATATTTAAAATTTGCGACAGTAGAAAATTATTTTTTGAATAATTTACTATAGAAAAGGCAATCCCTGGCGCAATTAAAATTTGCGACAGTATAAAATTATTTTTTGAATAATTTACTATAGAAAAGGCAATCCCTGGGATATTTAAAATTTGCGACAGTATAAAATTATTTTTTGAAAAATTTACTATAGAAAAGGCAATCCCTGGCGTAATTAAAATTTGTGACAGTATAAAATTATTTTTTGAATAATTTACTATAGAAAAGGCAATCCCTGGGATATTTAAAATTTGCGACAGTAGAAAATTATTTTTTGAATAATTTACTATAGAAAAGGCAATCCCTGACGCAATTAAAATTTGTGACAGTTGAAAATTATTTTTTGAATAATTTACTATAGAAAAGGCAATCCCTGGCGCAATTAAAATTTGCGACAGTATAAAATTATTTTTTGAATAATTTACTATAGAAAAGGCAATCCCTGGCGCAATTAAAATTTGTGACAGTTGAAAATTATTTTTTGAATAATTTACTATAGAAAAGGCAATCCCTGGGATATTTAAAATTTGCGACAGTAGAAAATTATTTTTTGAATAATTTACTATAGAAAAGGCAATCCCTGGCGCAATTAAAATTTGCGACAGTATAAAATTATTTTTTGAATAATTTACTATAGAAAAGGCAATCCCTGGGATATTTAAAATTTGCGACAGTATAAAATTATTTTTTGAATAATTTACTATAGAAAAGGCAATCCCTGGGATATTTAAAATTTGTGACAGTTGAAAATTAGTTTTTGAATAATTTACTATAGAAAAGGCAATCCCTGGCGTAATTAAAATTTGCGACAGTATAAAATTAGTTTTTGAATAATTTACTATAGAAAAGGCAATCCCTGGCGCAATTAAAATTTGTGACAGTTGAAAATTATTTTTTGAATAATTTACTATAGAAAAGGCAATCCTGGGATATTTAAAATTTGCGACAGTAGAAAATTATTTTTTGAATAATTTACTATAGAAAAGGCAATCCCTGGCGCAATTAAAATTTGTGACAGTTGAAAATTATTTTTTGAATAATTTACTATAGAAAAGGCAATCCCTGGCGTAATTAAAATTTGCGACAGTATAAAATTATTTTTTGAATAATTTACTATAGAAAAGGCAATCCCTGGCGTAATTAAAATTTGCGACAGTAGAAAATTATTTTTTGAATAATTTACTATAGAAAAGGCAATCCCTGGGATATTTAAAATTTGTGACAGTATAAAATTATTTTTTGAATGATTTACTATAGAAAAGGCAATCCCTGGGATATTTAAAATTTGCGACAGTATAAAATTATTTTTTGAATAATTTACTATAGAAAAGGCAATCCCTGGGATATTTAAAATTTGTGACAGTATAAAATTATTTTTTGAATAATTTACTATATAAAAGGCAATCCCTGGCGTAATTAAAATTTGCGACAGTATAAAATTATTTTTTGAAAAATTTACTATAGAAAAGGCAATCCCTGGCGCAATTAAAATTTGTGACAGTATAAAATTATTTTTTGAATAATTTACTATAGAAAAGGCAATCCCTGGGATATTTAAAATTTGCGACAGTATAAAATTATTTTTTGAAAAATTTACTATATAAAAGGCAATCCCTGGCGTAATTAAAATTTGCGACAGTATAAAATTAGTTTTTGAATAATTTACTATAGAAAAGGCAATCCCTGGCGCAATTAAAATTTGCGACAGTATAAAATTATTTTTTGAATAATTTACTATAGAAAAGGCAATCCCTGGCGCAATTAAAATTTGTGACAGTATAAAATTATTTTTTGAATAATTTACTATAGAAAAGGCAATCCCTGGCGCAATTAAAATTTGCGACAGTATAAAATTATTTTTTGAATAATTTACTATAGAAAAGGCAATCCCTGGGATATTTAAAATTTGTGACAGTTTAAAATTATTTTTTGAATAATTTACTATAGAAAAGGCAATCCCTGGGATATTTAAAATTTGCGACAGTAGAAAATTATTTTTTGAATAATTTACTATAGAAAAGGCAATCCCTGGCGCACATAAAATTTGCGACAGTATAAAATTATTTTTTGAAAAATTTACTATAGAAAAGGCAATCCCTGGGATATTTAAAATTTGTGACAGTATAAAATTATTTTTTGAATAATTTACTATAGAAAAGGCAATCCCTGGGATATTTAAAATTTGCGACAGTATAAAATTATTTTTTGAATAATTTACTATAGAAAAGGCAATCCCTGGCGCAATTAAAATTTGTGACAGTTGAAAATTATTTTTTGAATAATTTACTATAGAAAAGGCAATCCCTGGGATATTTAAAATTTGCGACAGTATAAAATTATTTTTTGAATAATTTACTATAGAAAAGGCAATCCCTGGGATATTTAAAATTTGCGACAGTATAAAATTAGTTTTTGAATAATTTACTATAGAAAAGTCAATCCCTGGCGCAATTAAAATTTGTGACAGTTGAAAATTATTTTTTGAATAATTTACTATAGAAAAGGCAATCCCTGGGATATTTAAAATTTGCGACAGTATAAAATTAGTTTTTGAATAATTTACTATAGAAAAGTCAATCCCTGGCGCAATTAAAATTTGTGACAGTTGAAAATTATTTTTTGAATAATTTACTATAGAAAAGGCAATCCCTGGGATATTTAAAATTTGCGACAGTATAAAATTATTTTTTGAATAATTTACTATAGAAAAGGCAATCCCTGGCGCAATTAAAATTTGCGACAGTATAAAATTATTTTTTGAATAATTTACTATAGAAAAGTCAATCCCTGGCGTAATTAAAATTTGTGACAGTTGAAAATTATTTTTTGAATAATTTACTATAGAAAAGGCAATCCCTGGGATATTTAAAATTTGCGACAGTATAAAATTATTTTTTGAATAATTTACTATAGAAAAGGCAATCCCTGGCGCAATTAAAATTTGTGACAGTTGAAAATTATTTTTTGAATAATTTACTATGGAAAAGGCAATCCCTGGGATATTTAAAATTTGCGACAGTAGAAAATTATTTTTTGAATAATTTACTATAGAAAAGGCAATCCCTGGCGCAATTAAAATTTGTGACAGTTGAAAATTATTTTTTGAATAATTTACTATAGAAAAGGCAATCCCTGGCGCAATTAAAATTTGCGACAGTATAAAATTATTTTTTGAAAAATTTACTATAGAAAAGGCAATCCCTGGCGCACATAAAATTTGTGACAGTTGAAAATTAGTTTTTGAAAAATTTACTATATAAAAGGCAATCCCTGCCGTAATTAAAATTTGTGACAGTATAAAATTATTTTTTGAATAATTTACTATAGAAAAGGCAATCCCTGGCGCAATTAAAATTTGCGACAGTATAAAATTATTTTTTGAATAATTTACTATAGAAAAGGCAATCCCTGGGATATTTAAAATTTGCGACAGTAGAAAATTATTTTTTGAATAATTTACTATAGAAAAGTCAATCCCTGGCGTAATTAAAATTTGTGACAGTTGAAAATTAGTTTTTGAATAATTTACTATAGAAAAGGCAATCCCTGGGATATTTAAAATTTGCGACAGTAGAAAATTAGTTTTTGAAAAATTTACTATAGAAAAGGCAATCCCTGGCGTAATTAAAATTTGTGACAGTATAAAATTATTTTTTGAATAATTTACTATAGAAAAGGCAATCCCTGGCGCAATTAAAATTTGTGACAGTTGAAAATTATTTTTTGAATAATTTACTATAGAAAAGGCAATCCCTGGCGCAATTAAAATTTGCGACAGTATAAAATTAGTTTTTGAAAAATTTACTATAGAAAAGGCAATCCCTGGCGTAATTAAAATTTGCGACAGTATAAAATTATTTTTTGAAAAATTTACTATATAAAAGGCAATCCCTGGCGCAATTAAAATTTGCGACAGTATAAAATTAGTTTTTGAAAAATTTACTATATAAAAGGCAATCCCTGGCGTAATTAAAATTTGCGACAGTATAAAATTAGTTTTTGAATAATTTACTATAGAAAAGTCAATCCCTGGCGCAATTAAAATTTGCGACAGTATAAAATTATTTTTTGAATAATTTACTATAGAAAAGTCAATCCCTGGCGCAATTAAAATTTGCGACAGTATAAAATTATTTTTTGAATAATTTACTATAGAAAAGTCAATCCCTGGCGCAATTAAAATTTTCGACAGTATAAAATTATTTTTTGAATAATTTACTATAGAAAAGGCAATCCCTGGCGCAATTAAAATTTGCGACAGTATAAAATTATTTTTTGAATAATTTACTATAGAAAAGGCAATCCCTGGCGCAATTAAAATTTGTGACAGTTGAAAATTATTTTTTGAATAATTTACTATAGAAAAGGCAATCCCTGGCGCAATTAAAATTTGTGACAGTATAAAATTAGTTTTTGAAAACTTTACTATAGAAAAGGCAATCCCTGGGATATTTAAAATTTGCGACAGTATAAAATTATTTTTTGAAAAATTTACTATAGAAAAGGCAATCCCTGGGATATTTAAAATTTGTGACAGTTGAAAATTATTTTTTGAATAATTTACTATAGAAAAGTCAATCCCTGGCGCAATTAAAATTTGCGACAGTATAAAATTATTTTTTGAATAATTTACTATAGAAAAGGCAATCCCTGGCGCAATTAAAATTTGTGACAGTATAAAATTAGTTTTTGAATAATTTACTATAGAAAAGGCAATCCCTGGCGTAATTAAAATTTGCGACAGTATAAAATTAGTTTTTGAAAAATTTACTATAGAAAAGGCAATCCCTGGGATATTTAAAATTTGTGACAGTATAAAATTAGTTTTTGAAAAATTTACTATAGAAAAGGCAATCCCTGGGATATTTAAAATTTGCGACAGTATAAAATTAGTTTTTGAATAATTTACTATAGAAAAGTCAATCCCTGGCGCAATTAAAATTTGTGACAGTTGAAAATTATTTTTTGAATAATTTACTATAGAAAAGGCAATCCCTGGGATATTTAAAATTTGCGACAGTAGAAAATTATTTTTTGAATAATTTACTATAGAAAAGGCAATCCCTGGCGCAATTAAAATTTGCGACAGTATAAAATAATTTTTTGAATAATTTACTATAGAAAAGGCAATCCCTGGGATATTTAAAATTTGCGACAGTAGAAAATTATTTTTTGAATAATTTACTATAGAAAAGGCAATCCCTGGCGCACATAAAATTTGCGACAGTATAAAATTATTTTTTGAAAAATTTACTATAGAAAAGGCAATCCCTGGGATATTTAAAATTTGTGACAGTATAAAATTATTTTTTGAATAATTTACTATAGAAAAGGCAATCCCTGGGATATTTAAAATTTGCGACAGTATAAAATTATTTTTTGAATAATTTACTATAGAAAAGGCAATCCCTGGCGCAATTAAAATTTGCGACAGTAGAAAATTATTTTTTGAATGATTTACTATAGAAAAGGCAATCCCTGGCGCACATAAAATTTGCGACAGTATAAAATTATTTTTTGAAAAATTTACTATAGAAAAGGCAATCCCTGGGATATTTAAAATTTGCGACAGTAGAAAATTATTTTTTGAATAATTTACTATAGAAAAGGCAATCCCTGGCGCAATTAAAATTTGTGACAGTTGAAAATTATTTTTTGAATAATTTACTATAGAAAAGGCAATCCCTGGCGCAATTAAAATTTGTGACAGTTGAAAATTATTTTTTGAATAATTTACTATAGAAAAGGCAATCCCTGGCGTAATTAAAATTTGCGACAGTATAAAATTAGTTTTTGAAAAATTTACTATATAAAAGGCAATCCCTGGCGTAATTAAAATTTGTGACAGTTGAAAATTATTTTTTGAATAATTTACTATAGAAAAGGCAATCCCTGGGATATTTAAAATTTGCGACAGTAGAAAATTATTTTTTGAATAATTTACTATAGAAAAGGCAATCCCTGGGATATTTAAAATTTGTGACAGTATAAAATTATTTTTTGAATAATTTACTATAGAAAAGGCAATCCCTGGCGCAATTAAAATTTGCGACAGTAGAAAATTATTTTTTGAATAATTTACTATAGAAAAGGCAATCCCTGGCGCAATTAAAATTTGCGACAGTATAAAATTATTTTTTGAATAATTTACTATAGAAAAGGCAATCCCTGGCGTAATTAAAATTTGCGACAGTATAAAATTATTTTTTGAATAATTTACTATAGAAAAGGCAATCCCTGGCGCAATTAAAATTTGTGACAGTATAAAATTATTTTTTGAATAATTTACTATAGAAAAGGCAATCCCTGGCGCACATAAAATTTGCGACAGTAAAAAATTATTTTTTGAATAATTTACTATAGAAAAGTCAATCCCTGGCGCAATTAAAATTTGCGACAGTATAAAATTATTTTTTGAAAAATTTACTATAGAAAAGGCAATCCCTGGCGTAATTAAAATTTGCGACAGTATAAAATTAGTTTTTGAAAAATTTACTATATAAAAGGCAATCCCTGGCGTAATTAAAATTTGTGACAGTTGAAAATTATTTTTTGAATAATTTACTATAGAAAAGGCAATCCCTGGGATATTTAAAATTTGCGACAGTAGAAAATTATTTTTTGAATAATTTACTATAGAAAAGGCAATCCCTGGGATATTTAAAATTTGTGACAGTATAAAATTATTTTTTGAATAATTTACTATAGAAAAGGCAATCCCTGGGATATTTAAAATTTGCGACAGTAGAAAATTATTTTTTGAAAAATTTACTATAGAAAAGGCAATCCCTGGGATATTTAAAATTTGTGACAGTATAAAATTATTTTTTGAATAATTTACTATAGAAAAGGCAATCCCTGGGATATTTAAAATTTGCGACAGTATAAAATTATTTTTTGAATAATTTACTATAGAAAAGGCAATCCCTGGCGCAATTAAAATTTGCGACAGTATAAAATTATTTTTTGAATAATTTACTATAGAAAAGGCAATCCCTGGGATATTTAAAATTTGCGACAGTAGAAAATTATTTTTTGAATAATTTACTATATAAAAGGCAATCCCTGGCGCACATAAAATTTGTGACAGTATAAAATTATTTTTTGAATAATTTACTATATAAAAGGCAATCCCTGGCGCAATTAAAATTTGCGACAGTAGAAAATTATTTTTTGAATAATTTACTATAGAAAAGGCAATCCCTGGGATATTTAAAATTTGCGACAGTAGAAAATTATTTTTTGAATAATTTACTATATAAAAGGCAATCCCTGGCGCACATAAAATTTGCGACAGTATAAAATTAGTTTTTGAAAAATTTACTATATAAAAGGCAATCCCTGGCGCACATAAAATTTGCGACAGTAGAAAATTATTTTTTGAATAATTTACTATAGAAAAGGCAATCCCTGGCGCAATTAAAATTTGTGACAGTTGAAAATTATTTTTTGAATAATTTACTATAGAAAAGGCAATCCCTGGGATATTTAAAATTTGCGACAGTAGAAAATTATTTTTTGAATAATTTACTATAGAAAAGGCAATCCCTGGGATATTTAAAATTTGTGACAGTATAAAATTATTTTTTGAATAATTTACTATAGAAAAGGCAATCCCTGGCGCACATAAAATTTGCGACAGTATAAAATTATTTTTTGAATAATTTACTATAGAAAAGGCAATCCCTGGGATATTTAAAATTTGCGACAGTATAAAATTAGTTTTTGAAAAATTTACTATAGAAAAGGCAATCCCTGGCCCACATAAAATTTGCGACAGTATAAAATTAGTTTTTGAAAAATTTACTATAGAAAAGGCAATCCCTGGCGCACATAAAATTTGCGACAGTATAAAATTATTTTTTGAATAATTTACTATAGAAAAGGCAATCCCTGGGATATTTAAAGTTTGCGACAGTAGAAAATTATTTTTTGAATAATTTACTATATAAAAGGCAATCCCTGGCGCACATAAAATTTGTGACAGTATAAAATTATTTTTTGAATAATTTACTATATAAAAGGCAATCCCTGGCGCAATTAAAATTTGCGACAGTAGAAAATTATTTTTTGAATAATTTACTATAGAAAAGGCAATCCCTGGGATATTTAAAATTTGCGACAGTAGAAAATTATTTTTTGAATAATTTACTATATAAAAGGCAATCCCTGGCGCACATAAAATTTGCGACAGTATAAAATTAGTTTTTGAAAAATTTACTATATAAAAGGCAATCCCTGGCGCAATTAAAATTTGTGACAGTTGAAAATTATTTTTTGAATAATTTACTATAGAAAAGTCAATCCCTGGCGTAATTAAAATTTGTGACAGTTGAAAATTAGTTTTTGAATAATTTACTATAGAAAAGGCAATACCTGGGATATTTAAAATTTGCGACAGTAGAAAATTAGTTTTTGAAAAATTTACTATAGAAAAGGCAATCCCTGGCGTAATTAAAATTTGTGACAGTATAAAATTATTTTTTGAATAATTTACTATAGAAAAGGCAATCCCTGGCGCAATTAAAATTTGTGACAGTATAAAATTAGTTTTTGAATAATTTACTATAGAAAAGGCAATCCCTGGCGCACATAAAATTTGCGACAGTATAAAATTATTTTTTGAAAAATTTACTATAGAAAAGGCAATCCCTGGGATATTTAAAATTTGTGACAGTTGAAAATTATTTTTTGAATAATTTACTATAGAAAAGGCAATCCCTGGGATATTTAAAATTTGCGACAGTATAAAATTAGTTTTTGAATAATTTACTATAGAAAAGTCAATCCCTGGCGCAATTAAAATTTGTGACAGTTGAAAATTAGTTTTTGAATAATTTACTATAGAAAAGGCAATCCCTGGCGTAATTAAAATTTGTGACAGTATAAAATTATTTTTTGAATAATTTACTATAGAAAAGTCAATCCCTGGCGTAATTAAAATTTGCGACAGTTGAAAATTATTTTTTGAATAATTTACTATAGAAAAGGCAATCCCTGGCGCAATTAAAATTTGCGACAGTTGAAAATTAGTTTTTGAATAATTTACTATAGAAAAGTCAATCCCTGGCGCAATTAAAATTTGTGACAGTATAAAATTATTTTTTGAATAATTTACTATAGAAAAGGCAATCCCTGGCGCAATTAAAATTTGCGACAGTTGAAAATTATTTTTTGAATAATTTACTATAGAAAAGGCAATCCCTGGCGTAATTAAAATTTGTGACAGTATAAAATTAGTTTTTGAATAATTTACTATAGAAAAGTCAATCCCTGGCGCAATTAAAATTTGTGACACTTGAAAATTATTTTTTGAATAATTTACTATAGAAAAGTCAATCCCTGGCGTAATTAAAATTTGTGACAGTATAAAATTAGTTTTTGAATAATTTACTATAGAAAAGGCAATCCCTGGCGCAATTAAAATTTGTGACAGTATAAAATTAGTTTTTGAATAATTTACTATAGAAAAGGCAATCCCTGGCGTAATTAAAATTTGCGACAGTATAAAATTAGTTTTTGAATAATTTACTATATAAAAGGCAATCCCTGGCGCAATTAAAATTTGTGACAGTTGAAAATTATTTTTTGAATAATTTACTATAGAAAAGGCAATCCCTGGCGTAATTAAAATTTGCGACAGTATAAAATTATTTTTTGAATAATTTACTATAGAAAAGGCAATCCCTGGCGCAATTAAAATTTGTGACAGTTGAAAATTATATTTTGAATAATTTACTATAGAAAAGGCAATCCCTGGCGCAATTAAAATTTGTGACAGTATAAAATTATTTTTTGAATAATTTACTATAGAAAAGGCAATCCCTGGCGCAATTAAAATTTGTGACAGTATAAAATTATTTTTTGATTAATTTACTATAGAAAAGGCAATCCCTGGCGTAATTAAAATTTGCGACAGTATAAAATTATTTTTTGAATAATTTACTATAGAAAAGGCAATCCCTGGCGTAATTAAAATTTGCGACAGTATAAAATTATTTTTTGAATAATTTACTATAGAAAAGGCAATCCCTGGCGCAATTAAAATTTGTGACAGTATAAAATTATTTTTTGAATAATTTACTATAGAAAAGGCAATCCCTGGCGCAATTAAAATTTGCGACAGTTGAAAATTATTTTTTGAATAATTTACTATAGAAAAGGCAATCCCTGGCGCATTTAAAATTTGCGACAGTATAAAATTATTTTTTGAATAATTTACTATAGAAAAGGCAATCCCTGGGATATTTAAAATTTGTGACAGTTGAAAATTATTTTTTGAATAATTTACTATAGAAAAGGCAATCCCTGGGATATTTAAAATTTGCGACAGTAGAAAATTATTTTTTGAATAATTTACTATAGAAAAGGCAATCCCTGGGATATTTAAAATTTGCGACAGTATAAAATTATTTTTTGAAAAATTTACTATAGAAAAGGCAATCCCTGGCGCAATTAAAATTTGTGACAGTATAAAATTATTTTTTGAATAATTTACTATAGAAAAGGCAATCCCTGGCGCAATTAAAATTTGCGACAGTTGAAAATTATTTTTTGAATAATTTACTATAGAAAAGGCAATCCCTGGCGTAATTAAAATTTGTGACAGTATAAAATTATTTTTTGAATAATTTACTATAGAAAAGTCAATCCCTGGCGTAATTAAAATTTGTGACAGTTGAAAATTATTTTTTGAATAATTTACTATAGAAAAGGCAATCCCTGGCGCAATTAAAATTTGTGACAGTTGAAAATTATTTTTTGAATAATTTACTATAGAAAAGGCAATCCCTGGGATATTTAAAATTTGCGACAGTATAAAATTATTTTTTGAATAATTTACTATAGAAAAGGCAATCCCTGGGATATTTAAAATTTGCGACAGTAGAAAATTATTTTTTGAATAATTTACTATAGAAAAGGCAATCCCTGGGATATTTAAAATTTGCGACAGTAGAAAATTATTTTTTGAATAATTTACTATAGAAAAGGCAATCCCTGGGATATTTAAAATTTGCGACAGTAGAAAATTATTTTTTGAATAATTTACTATAGAAAAGGCAATCCCTGGGATATTTAAAATTTGCGACAGTATAAAATTATTTTTTGAAAAATTTACTATAGAAAAGGCAATCCCTGGCGCAATTAAAATTTGTGACAGTATAAAATTATTTTTTGAATAATTTACTATAGAAAAGGCAATCCCTGGCGCAATTAAAATTTGCGACAGTTGAAAATTATTTTTTGAATAATTTACTATAGAAAAGGCAATCCCTGGCGTAATTAAAATTTGTGACAGTATAAAATTATTTTTTGAATAATTTACTATAGAAAAGTCAATCCCTGGCGTAATTAAAATTTGCGACAGTTGAAAATTATTTTTTGAATAATTTACTATAGAAAAGGCAATCCCTGGCGCAATTAAAATTTGTGACAGTTGAAAATTATTTTTTGAATAATTTACTATAGAAAAGGTAATCCCTGGGATATTTAAAATTTGCGACAGTATAAAATTATTTTTTGAATAATTTACTATAGAAAATTAGTTTTTGAATAATTTACTATAGAAAAGGCAATCCCTGGCGCAATTAAAATTTGCGACAGTAGAAAATTAGTTTTTGAATAATTTACTATAGAAAAGGCAATCCCTGGCGTAATTAAAATTTGCGACAGTAGAAAATTATTTTTTGAATAATTTACTATAGAAAAGGCAATCCCTGGCGCAATTAAAATTTGCGACAGTTGAAAATTAGTTTTTGAATAATTTACTATAGAAAAGTCAATCCCTGGCGCAATTAAAATTTGTGACAGTATAAAATTATTTTTTGAATAATTTACTATAGAAAAGGCAATCCCTGGCGCAATTAAAATTTGCGACAGTTGAAAATTAGTTTTTGAATAATTTACTATAGAAAAGTCAATCCCTGGCGCAATTAAAATTTGTGACAGTATAAAATTATTTTTTGAATAATTTACTATAGAAAAGTCAATCCCTGGCGCAATTAAAATTTGCGACAGTTGAAAATTATTTTTTGAATAATTTACTATAGAAAAGGCAATCCCTGGCGTAATTAAAATTTGCGACAGTATAAAATTATTTTTTGAATAATTTACTATAGAAAAGGCAATCCCGGGGATATTTAAAATTTGTGACAGTATAAAATTATTTTTTGAATAATTTACTATAGAAAAGGCAATCCCTGGGATATTTAAAATTTGCGACAGTAGAAAATTATTTTTTGAATAATTTACTATAGAAAAGGCAATCCCTGGCGCAATTAAAATTTGTGACAGTATAAAATTAGTTTTTGAAAAATTTACTATATAAAAGGCAATCCCTGGCGTAATTAAAATTTGCGACAGTATAAAATTAGTTTTTGAATAATTTACTATAGAAAAGGCAATCCCTGGCGTAATTAAAATTTGCGACAGTATAAAATTAGTTTTTGAATAATTTACTATATAAAAGTCAATCCCTGGCGCACATAAAATTTGCGACAGTATAAAATTAGTTTTTGAAAAATTTACTATAGAAAAGTCAATCCCTGGGATATTTAAAATTTGCGACAGTAGAAAATTATTTTTTGAATAATTTACTATAGAAAAGTCAATCCCTGGCGCAATTAAAATTTGTGACAGTTGAAAATTATTTTTTGAATAATTTACTATAGAAAAGGCAATCCCTGCGCACATAAAATTTGCGACAGTAGAAAATTATTTTTTGAATAATTTACTATAGAAAAGTCAATCCCTGGCGCACATAAAATTTGTGACAGTTGAAAATTATTTTTTGAAAAATTTACTATAGAAAAGGCAATCCCTGGCGCAATTAAAATTTGTGACAGTTGAAAATTATTTTTTGAATAATTTACTATAGAAAAGTCAATCCCTGGCGCAATTAAAATTTGTGACAGTTGAAAATTATTTTTTGAATAATTTACTATAGAAAAGTCAATCCCTGGCGCAATTAAAATTTGTGACAGTTGAAAATTATTTTTTGAAAAATTTACTATAGAAAAGGCAATCCCTGGGATATTTAAAATTTGCGACAGTATAAAATTATTTTTTGAAAAATTTACTATAGAAAAGGCAATCCCTGGGATATTTAAAATTTGCGACAGTATAAAATTATTTTTTGAATAATTTACTATAGAAAAGGCAATCCCTGGGATATTTAAAATTTGCGACAGTTGAAAATTAGTTTTTGAATAATTTACTATAGAAAAGGCAATCCCTGGCGCAATTAAAATTTGCGACAGTAGAAAATTAGTTTTTGAATAATTTACTATAGAAAAGGCAATCCCTGGCGTAATTAAAATTTGCGACAGTAGAAAATTATTTTTTGAATAATTTACTATAGAAGAGGCAATCCCTGGGATATTTAAAATTTGCGACAGTAGAAAATTATTTTTTGAATAATTTACTATAGAAAAGGCAATCCCTGGGATATTTAAAATTTGTGACAGTATAAAATTATTTTTTGAATAATTTACTATAGAAAAGGCAATCCCTGGGATATTTAAAATTTGTGACAGTATAAAATTATTTTTTGAATAATTTACTATAGAAAAGGCAATCCCTGGCGCAATTAAAATTTGTGACAGTTGAAAATTATTTTTTGAATAATTTACTATAGAAAAGGCAATCCCTGGGATATTTAAAATTTGTGACAGTATAAAATTATTTTTTGAATAATTTACTATAGAAAAGGCAATCCCTGGGATATTTAAAATTTGCGACAGTATAAAATTATTTTTTGAATAATTTACTATAGAAAAGGCAATCCCTGGCGCAATTAAAATTTGTGACAGTTGAAAATTATTTTTTGAATAATTTACTATAGAAAAGGCAATCCCTGGCCTAATTAAAATTTGCGACAGTATAAAATTAGTTTTTGAATAATTTACTATAGAAAAGGCAATCCCTGGCGTAATTAAAATTTGTGACAGTTGAAAATTATTTTTTGAATAATTTACTATAGAAAAGGCAATCCCTGGCGCACATAAAATTTGCGACAGTATAAAATTATTTTTTGAAAAATTTACTATAGAAAAGGCAATCCCTGGCGCAATTAAAATTTGTGACAGTATAAAATTAGTTTTTGAAAAATTTACTATATAAAAGGCAATCCCTGGCGTAATTAAAATTTGTGACAGTTGAAAATTATTTTTTGAATAATTTACTATAGAAAAGGCAATCCCTGGGATATTTAAAATTTGCGACAGTATAAAATTATTTTTTGAATAATTTACTATAGAAAAGGCAATCCCTGGGATATTTAAAATTTGTGACAGTATAAAATTATTTTTTGAATAATTTACTATAGAAAAGGCAATCCCTGGCGTAATTAAAATTTGCGACAGTATAAAATTATTTTTTGAAAAATTTACTATAGAAAAGGCAATCCCTGGCGCAATTAAAATTTGTGACAGTATAAAATTATTTTTTGAATAATTTACTATAGAAAAGGCAATCCCTGGCGCAATTAAATTTGCGACAGTATAAAATTATTTTTTGAATAATTTACTATAGAAAAGGCAATCCCTGGGATATTTAAAATTTGTGACAGTTGAAAATTATTTTTTGAATAATTTACTATAGAAAAGGCAATCCCTGGGATATTTAAAATTTGCGACAGTAGAAAATTATTTTTTGAATAATTTACTATAGAAAAG
This sequence comes from Dioctria linearis, assembly GCA_963930735.1. Classification (NCBI taxonomy): domain Eukaryota; kingdom Metazoa; phylum Arthropoda; class Insecta; order Diptera; family Asilidae; genus Dioctria; species Dioctria linearis. Next base: position 141,037 of record CAWVNZ010002273.1, on the reverse strand, counting down.
GCAATCCCTGGCGCACATAAAATTTGCGACAGTATAAAATTATTTTTTGAATAATTTACTATAGAAAAGGCAATCCCTGGCGCAATTAAAATTTGCGACAGTATAAAATTATTTTTTGAATAATTTACTATAGAAAAGTCAATCCCTGGCGCAATTAAAATTTGCGACAGTATAAAATTATTTTTTGAATAATTTACTATAGAAAAGGCAATCCCTGGCGCACATAAAATTTGTGACAGTTGAAAATTATTTTTTGAATAATTTACTATAGAAAAGGCAATCCCTGGGATATTTAAAATTTGCGACAGTATAAAATTATTTTTTGAATAATTTACTATAGAAAAGGCAATCCCTGGCGTAATTAAAATTTGCGACAGTATAAAATTATTTTTTGAATAATTTACTATAGAAAAGGCAATCCCTGGCGCAATTAAAATTTGCGACAGTATAAAATTATTTTTTGAATAATTTACTATAGAAAAGTCAATCCCTGGCGCAATTAAAATTTGTGACAGTTGAAAATTATTTTTTGAATAATTTACTATAGAAAAGGCAATCCCTGGCGTAATTAAAATTTGCGACAGTATAAAATTAGTTTTTGAATAATTTACTATAGAAAAGGCAATCCCTGGCGTAATTAAAATTTGTGACAGTTGAAAATTATTTTTTGAATAATTTACTATAGAAAAGGCAATCCCTGGCGCACATAAAATTTGCGACAGTAAAAAATTATTTTTTGAATAATTTACTATAGAAAAGTCAATCCCTGGCGCAATTAAAATTTGCGACAGTATAAAATTATTTTTTGAAAAATTTACTATAGAAAAGGCAATCCCTGGCGCAATTAAAATTTGTGACAGTATAAAATTATTTTTTGAATAATTTACTATAGAAAAGGCAATCCCTGGCGCAATTAAAATTTGCGACAGTATAAAATTATTTTTTGAATAATTTACTATAGAAAAGTCAATCCCTGGCGTAATTAAAATTTGTGACAGTATAAAATTAGTTTTTGAATAATTTACTATATAAAAGTCAATCCCTGGCGCAATTAAAATTTGCGACAGTTGAAAATTAGTTTTTGAAAAATTTACTATATAAAAGGCAATCCCTGGCGTAATTAAAATTTGCGACAGTATAAAATTAGTTTTTGAATAATTTACTATAGAAAAGGCAATCCCTGGCGTAATTAAAATTTGCGACAGTATAAAATTAGTTTTTGAATAATTTACTATATAAAAGGCAATCCCTGGCGCAATTAAAATTTGTGACAGTTGAAAATTATTTTTTGAATAATTTACTATAGAAAAGGCAATCCCTGGCGTAATTAAAATTTGCGACAGTATAAAATTATTTTTTGAATAATTTACTATAGAAAAGTCAATCCCTGGCGCAATTAAAATTTGTGACAGTTGAAAATTATTTTTTGAATAATTTACTATAGAAAAGGCAATCCCTGGCGCAATTAAAATTTGTGACAGTATAAAATTATTTTTTGAATAATTTACTATAGAAAAGGCAATCCCTGGCGCAATTAAAATTTGTGACAGTATAAAATTATTTTTTGAATAATTTACTATAGAAAAGGCAATCCCTGGCGTAATTAAAATTTGCGACAGTATAAAATTATTTTTTGAATAATTTACTATAGAAAAGGCAATCCCTGGCGTAATTAAAATTTGCGACAGTATAAAATTATTTTTTGAATAATTTACTATAGAAAAGGCAATCCCTGGCGCAATTAAAATTTGCGACAGTTGAAAATTAGTTTTTGAATAATTTACTATAGAAAAGGCAATCCCTGGCGTAATTAAAATTTGTGACAGTATAAAATTAGTTTTTGAATAATTTACTATAGAAAAGGCAATCCCTGGCGCAATTAAAATTTGTGACAGTTGAAAATTATTTTTTGAATAATTTACTATAGAAAAGTCAATCCCTGGCGTAATTAAAATTTGCGACAGTTGAAAATTATTTTTTGAATAATTTACTATAGAAAAGGCAATCCCTGGCGCAATTAAAATTTGCGACAGTTGAAAATTAGTTTTTGAATAATTTACTATAGAAAAGTCAATCCCTGGCGCAATTAAAATTTGTGACAGTTGAAAATTATTTTTTGAATAATTTACTATAGAAAAGGCAATCCCTGGGATATTTAAAATTTGCGACAGTATAAAATTATTTTTTGAATAATTTACTATAGAAAAGGCAATCCCTGGCGCAATTAAAATTTGCGACAGTATAAAATTATTTTTTGAATAATTTACTATAGAAAAGTCAATCCCTGGCGTAATTAAAATTTGTGACAGTTGAAAATTATTTTTTGAATAATTTACTATAGAAAAGGCAATCCCTGGGATATTTAAAATTTGCGACAGTAGAAAATTATTTTTTGAATAATTTACTATAGAAAAGGCAATCCCTGGCGCAATTAAAATTTGCGACAGTATAAAATTATTTTTTGAATAATTTACTATAGAAAAGGCAATCCCTGGCGCAATTAAAATTTGTGACAGTTGAAAATTATTTTTTGAATAATTTACTATAGAAAAGGCAGTCCCTGGGATATTTAAAATTTGCGACAGTAGAAAATTATTTTTTGAAAAATTTACTATAGAAAAGGCAATCCCTGGGATATTTAAAATTTGCGACAGTATAAAATTATTTTTTGAATAATTTACTATAGAAAAGGCAATCCCTGGCGCACATAAAATTTGCGACAGTTGAAAATTATTTTTTGAATAATTTACTATAGAAAAGGCAATCCCTGGGATATTTAAAATTTGCGACAGTAGAAAATTATTTTTTGAATAATTTACTATAGAAAAGGCAATCCCTGGGATATTTAAAATTTGTGACAGTATAAAATTAGTTTTTGAAAAATTTACTATATAAAAGGCAATCCCTGGCGTAATTAAAATTTGTGACAGTTGAAAATTATTTTTTGAATAATTTACTATAGAAAAGGCAATCCCTGGGATATTTAAAATTTGCGACAGTATAAAATTATTTTTTGAATAATTTACTATAGAAAAGTCAATCCCTGGCGTAATTAAAATTTGTGACAGTATAAAATTATTTTTTGAATAATTTACTATAGAAAAGTCAATCCCTGGCGCAATTAAAATTTGTGACAGTTGAAAATTATTTTTTGAAAAATTTACTATAGAAAAGGCAATCCCTGGCGCACATAAAATTTGCGACAGTATAAAATTATTTTTTGAATAATTTACTATAGAAAAGGCAATCCCTGGGATATTTTAAATTTGTGACAGTATAAAATTATTTTTTGAATAATTTACTATAGAAAAGGCAATCCCTGGCGCACATAAAATTTGCGACAGTATAAAATTATTTTTTGAAAAATTTACTATAGAAAAGGCAATCCCTGGCGCAATTAAAATTTGTGACAGTATAAAATTATTTTTTGAATAATTTACTATAGAAAAGGCAATCCCTGGCGCAATTAAAATTTGTGACAGTTGAAAATTATTTTTTGAATAATTTACTATAGAAAAGGCAATCCCTGGGATATTTAAAATTTGCGACAGTAGAAAATTATTTTTTGAAAAATTTACTATAGAAAAGGCAATCCCTGGCGCATTTAAAATTTGTGACAGTTGAAAATTATTTTTTGAATAATTTACTATAGAAAAGTCAATCCCTGGCGTAATTAAAATTTGCGACAGTATAAAATTATTTTTTGAATAATTTACTATAGAAAAGGCAATACCTGGGATATTTAAAATTTGCGACAGTATAAAATTATTTTTTGAATAATTTACTATAGAAAAGTCAATCCCTGGCGTAATTAAAATTTGTGACAGTTGAAAATTAGTTTTTGAAAAATTTACTATAGAAAAGTCAATCCCTGGCGCAATTAAAATTTGTGACAGTATAAAATTATTTTTTGAATAATTTACTATATAAAAGGCAATCCCTGGCGTAATTAAAATTTGCGACAGTATAAAATTATTTTTTGAATAATTTACTATAGAAAAGGCAATCCCTGGCGCAATTAAAATTTGTGACAGTTGAAAATTATTTTTTGAAAAATTTACTATAGAAAAGGCAATCCCTGGCGCAATTAAAATTTGTGACAGTATAAAATTAGTTTTTGAATAATTTACTATAGAAAAGGCAATCCCTGGCGCAATTAAAATTTGTGACAGTTGAAAATTATTTTTTGAATAATTTACTATAGAAAAGGCAATCCCTGGGATATTTAAAATTTGCGACAGTAGAAAATTATTTTTTGAATAATTTACTATAGAAAAGTCAATCCCTGGCGCAATTAAAATTTGTGACAGTATAAAATTATTTTTTGAATAATTTACTATAGAAAAGTCAATCCCTGGCGCAATTAAAATTTGTGACAGTTGAAAATTATTTTTTGAATAATTTACTATAGAAAAGGCAATCCCTGGCGTAATTAAAATTTGCGACAGTAAAAAATTAGTTTTTGAAAAATTTACTATAGAAAAGGCAATCCCTGGCGCAATTAAAATTTGTGACAGTATAAAATTATTTTTTGAATAATTTACTATAGAAAAGTCAATCCCTGGCGCAATTAAAATTTGTGACAGTATAAAATTATTTTTTGAATAATTTACTATAGAAAAGGCAATCCCTGGCGCAATTAAAATTTGTGACAGTTGAAAATTATTTTTTGAATAATTTACTATAGAAAAGGCAATCCCTGGCGCACATAAAATTTGCGACAGTATAAAATTATTTTTTGAATAATTTACTATAGAAAAGGCAATCCCTGGCGCAATTAAAATTTGCGACAGTATAAAATTATTTTTTGAATAATTTACTATAGAAAAGTCAATCCCTGGCGCAATTAAAATTTGCGACAGTATAAAATTATTTTTTGAATAATTTACTGTAGAAAAGTCAATCCCTGGCGCAATTAAAATTTGCGACAGTATAAAATTATTTTTTGAATAATTTACTATAGAAAAGTCAATACCTGGCGTAATTAAAATTTGTGACAGTTGAAAATTAGCTTTTTGAATAATTTACTATAGAAAAGTCAATCCTGGCGCAATTAAAATTTGTGACAGTTGAAAATTATTTTTTGAATAATTTACTATAGAAAAGTCAATCCCTGGCGTAATTAAAATTTGCGACAGTTGAAAATTAGTTTTTGAATAATTTACTATAGAAAAGTCAATCCCTGGCGCAATTAAAATTTGTGACAGTATAAAATTATTTTTTGAATAATTTACTATAGAAAAGTCAATCCCTGGCGCAATTAAAATTTGCGACAGTAGAAAATTATTTTTTGAATAATTTACTATAGAAAAGGCAATCCCTGGGCGTAATTAAAATTTGCGACAGTATAAAATTATTTTTTGAATAATTTACTATAGAAAAGGCAATCCCTGGCGCAATTAAAATTTACGACAGTTGAAAATTATTTTTTGAATAATTTACTATAGAAAAGTCAATCCCTGGCGCAATTAAAATTTGCGACAGTATAAAATTATTTTTTGAATAATTTACTATAGAAAAGTCAATCCCTGGCGCAATTAAAATTTGCGACAGTATAAAATTATTTTTTGAATAATTTACTATAGAAAAGTCAATCCCTGGCGCAATTAAAATTTGCGACAGTATAAAATTATTTTTTGAATAATTTACTATAGAAAAGTCAATCCCTGGCGTAATTAAAATTTGTGACAGTTGAAAATTATTTTTTGAATAATTTACTATAGAAAAGTCAATCCTGGCGCAATTAAAATTTTCGACAGTTGAAAATTATTTTTTGAATAATTTACTATAGAATAGGCAATCCCTGGCGCAATTAAATTTGTGACAGTATAAAATTATTTTTTGAATAATTTACTATAGAAAAGTCAATCCCTGGCGCAATTAAAATTTGTGACAGTATAAAATTATTTTTTGAATAATTTACTATAAAAAAGTCAATCCCTGGCGCAATTAAAATTTGTGACAGTTGAAAATTATTTTTTGAATAATTTACTATAGAAAAGTCAATCCCTGGCGTAATTAAAATTTGCGACAGTATAAAATTATTTTTTGAATAATTTACTATAGAAAAGTCAATCCCTGGCGCAATTAAAATTTGCGACAGTATAAAATTATTTTTTGATAATTTACTATAGAAAAGTCAATCCCTGGCGCAATTAAAATTGTGACAGTATAAAATTATTTTTTGAATAATTTACTATAGAAAAGGCAATCCCTGGCGCAATTAAAATTTGCGACAGTAGAAAATTATTTTTTGAATAATTTACTATAGAAAAGGCAATCCCTGGCGCAATTAAAATTTGTGACAGTTGAAAATTATTTTTTGAATAATTTACTATAGAAAAGTCAATCCCTGGCGCTAATTAAAATTTGTGACAGTATAAAATTAGTTTTTGAAAAATTTACTATAGAAAAGTCAATCACCTGGCGCAATTAAAATTTGTGACAGTTGAAAATTATTTTTTGAATAATTTACTATAGAAAAGGCAATCCCTGGCGCACATAAAATTTGTGACAGTATAAAATTAGTTTTTGAAAAATTTACTATATAAAAGGCAATCCCTGGCGTAATTAAAATTTGTGACAGTATAAAATTAGTTTTTGAATAATTTACTATAGAAAAGGCAATCCCTGGCGCAATTAAAATTTGTGACAGTATAAAATTATTTTTTGAATAATTTACTATAGAAAAGGCAATCCCTGGCGTAATTAAAATTTGCGACAGTATAAAATTAGTTTTTGAAAAATTTACTATATAAAAGGCAATCCCTGGCGTAATTAAAATTTGCGACAGTATAAAATTAGTTTTTGAAAAATTTACTATATAAAAGGCAATCCCTGGCGTAATTAAAATTTGCGACAGTATAAAATTATTTTTTGAATAATTTACTATAGAAAAGGCAATCCCTGGCGCAATTAAAATTTGTGACAGTATAAAATTAGTTTTTGAATAATTTACTATAGAAAAGGCAATCCCTGGCGCAATTAAAATTTGCGACAGTATAAAATTAGTTTTTGAAAAATTTACTATATAAAAGGCAATCCCTGGCGCAATTAAAATTTGTGACAGTTGAAAATTATTTTTTGAATAATTTACTATAGAAAAGGCAATCCCTGGCGCAATTAAAATTTGCGACAGTATAAAATTATTTTTTGAATAATTTACTATAGAAAAGTCAATCCCTGGCGCAATTAAAATTTGCGACAGTATAAAATTATTTTTTGAATAATTTACTATAGAAAAGGCAATCCCTGGCGCACATAAAATTTGCGACAGTATAAAATTATTTTTTGAATAATTTACTATAGAAAAGGCAATCCCTGGCGTAATTAAAATTTGCGACAGTTGAAAATTATTTTTTGAATAATTTACTATAGAAAAGTCAATCCCTGGCGCAATTAAAATTTGTGACAGTATAAAATTAGTTTTTGAATAATTTACTATAGAAAAGGCAATCCCTGGCGTAATTAAAATTTGTGACAGTTGAAAATTATTTTTTGAATAATTTACTATATAAATGGCAATCCCTGGCGCACATAAAATTTGTGACAGTTGAAAATTATTTTTTGAAAAATTTACTATAGAAAAGGCAATCCCTGGCGCAATTAAAATTTGTGACAGTTGAAAATTATTTTTTGAATAATTTACTATAGAAAAGTCAATCCCTGGCGCAATTAAAATTTGCGACAGTATAAAATTATTTTTTGAATAATTTACTATAGAAAAGGCAATCCCTGGCGCACATAAAATTTGCGACAGTATAAAATTAGTTTTTGAATAATTTACTATAGAAAAGGCAATCCCTGGCGCACATAAAATTTGTGACAGTATAAAATTAGTTTTTGAAAAATTTACTATATAAAAGGCAATCCCTGGCGTAATTAAAATTTGCGACAGTATAAAATTAGTTTTTGAAAAATTTACTATAGAAAAGTCAATCCCTGGCGCAATTAAAATTTGTGACAGTATAAAATTATTTTTTGAATAATTTACTATAGAAAAGGCATTCCCTGGCGTAATTAAAATTTGCGACAGTATAAAATTAGTTTTTGAAAAATTTACTATATAAAAGGCAATCCCTGGCGTAATTAAAATTTGCGACAGTATAAAATTATTTTTTGAATAATTTACTATAGAAAAGGCAATCCCTGGCGTAATTAAAATTTGCGACAGTATAAAATTATTTTTTGAATAATTTACTATAGAAAAGTCAATCCCTGGCGCAATTAAAATTTGCGACAGTAGAAAATTATTTTTTGAATAATTTACTATAGAAAAGTCAATCCCTGGCGCAATTAAAATTTGTGACAGTATAAAATTAGTTTTTGAATAATTTACTATAGAAAAGGCAATCCCTGGCGCAATTAAAATTTGTGACAGTTGAAAATTATTTTTTGAATAATTTACTATAGAAAAGGCAATCCCTGGCGCAATTAAAATTTGTGACAGTTGAAAATTATTTTTTGAATAATTTACTATAGAAAAGTCAATCCCTGGCGCAATTAAAATTTGTGACAGTTGAAAATTATTTTTTGAATAATTTACTATAGAAAAGTCAATCCCTGGCGCAATTAAAATTTGCGACAGTATAAAATTATTTTTTGAATAATTTACTATAGAAAAGGCAATCCCTGGCGCACATAAAATTTGCGACAGTATAAAATTAGTTTTTGAATAATTTACTATAGAAAAGGCAATCCCTGGCGCACATAAAATTTGTGACAGTATAAAATTAGTTTTTGAAAAATTTACTATATAAAAGGCAATCCCTGGCGTAATTAAAATTTGCGACAGTATAAAATTAGTTTTTGAATAATTTACTATATAAAAGGCAATCCCTGGCGCAATTAAAATTTGTGACAGTATAAAATTATTTTTTGAATAATTTACTATAGAAAAGGCAATCCCTGGCGCACATAAAATTTGTGACAGTTGAAAATTAGTTTTTGAATAATTTACTATAGAAAAGGCAATCCCTGGGATATTTAAAATTTGCGACAGTATAAAATTAGTTTTTGAAAAATTTACTATAGAAAAGGCAATCCTTGGGATATTTAAAATTTGCGACAGTATAAAATTAGTTTTTGAATAATTTACTATAGAAAAGGCAATCCCTGGCGCAATTAAAATTTGTGACAGTTGAAAATTAGTTTTTGAAAAATTTACTATAGAAAAGGCAATCCCTGGCGCAATTAAAATTTGTGACAGTTGAAAATTAGTTTTTGAAAAATTTACTATATAAAAGTCAATCCCTGGCGCAATTAAAATTTGCGACAGTATAAAATTATTTTTTGAATAATTTACTATAGAAAAGGCAATCCCTGGCGCAATTAAAATTTGCGACAGTATAAAATTATTTTTTGAATAATTTACTATAGAAAAGTCAATCCCTGGCGCAATTAAAATTTGTGACAGTATAAAATTAGTTTTTGAATAATTTACTATAGAAAAGGCAATCCCTGGCGCACATAAAATTTGTGACAGTTGAAAATTAGTTTTTGAATAATTTACTATAGAAAAGGCAATCCCTGGCGTAATTAAAATTTGTGACAGTTGAAAATTATTTTTTGAATAATTTACTATAGTAAAGGCAATCCCTGGCGCACATAAAATTTGCGACAGTAAAAAATTAGTTTTTGAAAAATTTACTATAGAAAAGTCAATCCCTGGCGCAATTAAAATTTGCGACAGTATAAAATTAGTTTTTGAATAATTTACTATAGAAAAGGCAATCCCTGGCGTAATTAAAATTTGCGACAGTATAAAATTAGTTTTTGAATAATTTACTATAGAAAAGGCAATCGCTGGCGTAATTAAAATTTGCGACAGTTGAAAATTATTTTTTGAATATTTTACTATAGAAAAGGCAATCCCTGGCGCAATTAAAATTTGTGACAGTTGAAAATTATTTTTTGAATAATTTACTATAGAAAAGGCAATCCCTGGCGCAATTAAAATTTGTGACAGTTGAAAATTATTTTTTGAATAATTTACTATAGAAAAGTCAATCCCTGGCGCAATTAAAATTTGTGACAGTTGAAAATTATTTTTTGAATAATTTACTATAGAAAAGGCAATCCCTGGCGCAATTAAAATTTGTGACAGTTGAAAATTATTTTTTGAATAATTTACTATAGAAAAGGCAATCCCTGGCGCACATAAAATTTGCGACAGTATAAAATTATTTTTTGAATAATTTACTATAGAAAAGTCAATCCCTGGCGTAATTAAAATTTGCGACAGTAGAAAATTATTTTTTGAATAATTTACTATAGAAAAGGCAATCCCTGGCGCACATAAAATTTGCGACAGTTGAAAATTATTTTTTGAATAATTTACTATAGAAAAGGCAATCCCTGGCGTAATTAAAATTTGCGACAGTATAAAATTATTTTTTGAATAATTTACTATAGAAAAGTCAATCCCTGGCGCTATTAAAATTTGTGACAGTTGAAAATTATTTTTTGAATAATTTACTATATAAAAGGCAATCCCTGGCGCACATAAAATTTGCGACAGTTGAAAATTATTTTTTGAAAAATTTACTATAGAAAAGTCAATCCCTGGCGCAATTAAAATTTGTGACAGTTGAAAATTATTTTTTGAATAATTTACTATAGAAAAGGCAATCCCTGGCGCAATTAAAATTTGTGACAGTTGAAAATTATTTTTTGAATAATTTACTATAGAAAAGGCAATCCCTGGCGTAATTAAAATTTGCGACAGTATAAAATTAGTTTTTGAATAATTTACTATAGAAAAGGCAATCCCTGGCGTAATTAAAATTTGCGACAGTATAAAATTATTTTTTGAATAATTTACTATAGAAAAGGCAATCCCTGGCGTAATTAAAATTTGCGACAGTATAAAATTAGTTTTTGAATAATTTACTATAGAAAAGGCAATCCCTGGCGTAATTAAAATTTGCGACAGTATAAAATTATTTTTTGAATAATTTACTATAGAAAAGGCAATCCCTGGGATATTTAAAATTTGTGACAGTATAAAATTAGTTTTTGAAAAATTTACTATAGAAAAGGCAATCCCTGGGATATTTAAAATTTGCGACAGTATAAAATTATTTTTTGAATAATTTACTATAGAAAAGGCAATCCCAGGCGCAATTAAAATTTGCGACAGTATAAAATTAGTTTTTGAAAAATTTACTATATAAAAGGCAATCCCTGGGATATTTAAAATTTGCGACAGTATAAAATTATTTTTTGAATAATTTACTATAGAAAAGTCAATCCCTGGCGCAATTAAAATTTGTGACAGTTGAAAATTATTTTTTGAATAATTTACTATAGAAAAGGCAATCCCTGGCGCAATTAAAATTTGTGACAGTTGAAAATTATTTTTTGAATAATTTACTATAGAAAAGTCAATCCCTGGCGCAATTAAAATTTGTGACAGTTGAAAATTATTTTTTGAATAATTTACTATAGAAAAGGCAATCCCTGGCGCAATTAAAATTTGTGACAGTTGAAAATTATTTTTTGAATAATTTACTATAGAAAAGGCAATCCCTGGCGCACATAAAATTTGCGACAGTATAAAATTAGTTTTTGAAAAATTTACTATAGAAAAGTCAATCCCTGGCGCAATTAAAATTTGTGACAGTAGAAAATTATTTTTTGAATAATTTACTATAGAAAAGGCAATCCCTGGCGTAATTAAAATTTGCGACAGTATAAAATTAGTTTTTGAATAATTTACTATAGAAAAGGCAATCCCTGGCGCAATTAAAATTTGTGACAGTTGAAAATTATTTTTTGAATAATTTACTATATAAAAGGCAATCCCTGGCGCACATAAAATTTGTGACAGTTGAAAATTATTTTTTGAATAATTTACTATAGAAAAGTCAATCCCTGGCGCACATAAAATTTGCGACAGTTGAAAATTATTTTTTGAAAAATTTACTATAGAAAAGTCAATCCCTGGCGCAATTAAAATTTGTGACAGTTGAAAATTATTTTTTGAATAATTTACTATAGAAAAGGCAATCCCTGGCGCAATTAAAATTTGTGATAGTTGAAAATTATTTTTTGAATAATTTACTATAGAAAAGGCAATCCCTGGCGCAATTAAAATTTGTGACAGTTGAAAATTAGTTTTTGAAAAATTTACTATATAAAAGTCAATCCCTGGCGCAATTAAAATTTGTGACAGTAAAAAATTATTTTTTGAATAATTTACTATATAAAAGGCAATCCCTGGCGCACATAAAATTTGCGACAGTATAAAATTATTTTTTGAATAATTTACTATAGAAAAGGCAATCCCTGGCGCACATAAAATTTGCGACAGTATAAAATTATTTTTTGAATAATTTACTATAGAAAAGTCAATCCCTGGCGCAATTAAAATTTGTGACAGTTGAAAATTATTTTTTGAATAATTTACTATAGAAAAGGCAATCCCTGGCGCAATTAAAATTTGCGACAGTATAAAATTAGTTTTTGAAAAATTTACTATAGAAAAGGCAATCCCTGGCGCACATAAAATTTGCGACAGTATAAAATTATTTTTTGAATAATTTACTATAGAAAAGTCAATCCCTGGCGCAATTAAAATTTGTGACAGTTGAAAATTATTTTTTGAATAATTTACTATATAAAAGGCAATCCCTGGCGCACATAAAATTTGCGACAGTTGAAAATTATTTTTTGAAAAATTTACTATATAAAAGGCAATCCCTGGCGTAATTAAAATTTGCGACAGTATAAAATTATTTTTTGAATAATTTACTATAGAAAAGGCAATCCCTGGCGCAATTAAAATTTGTGACAGTTGAAAATTATTTTTTGAATAATTTACTATAGAAAAGTCAATCCCTGGCGCAATTAAAATTTGTGACAGTTGAAAATTATTTTTTGAATAATTTACTATAGAAAAGGCAATCCCTGGCGCAATTAAAATTTGTGACAGTATAAAATTATTTTTTGAATAATTTACTATATAAAAGGCAATCCCTGGCGCAATTAAAATTTGCGACAGTATAAAATTAGTTTTTGAAAAATTTACTATAGAAAAGTCAATCCCTGGCGCACATAAAATTTGCGACAGTATAAAATTATTTTTTGAATAATTTACTATATAAAAGTCAATCCCTGGCGCAATTAAAATTTGCGACAGTAGAAAATTATTTTTTGAATAATTTACTATAGAAAAGGCAATCCCTGGCGTAATTAAAATTTGCGACAGTATAAAATTATTTTTTGAATAATTTACTATAGAAAAGGCAATCCCTGGGATATTTAAAATTTGTGACAGTTGAAAATTATTTTTTGAATAATTTACTATAGAAAAGGCAATCCCTGGCGCACATAAAATTTGTGACAGTATAAAATTATTTTTTGAATAATTTACTATATAAAAGGCAATCCCTGGCGCACATAAAATTTGTGACAGTTGAAAATTATTTTTTGAAAAATTTACTATATAAAAGGCAATCCCTGGCGCACATAAAATTTGCGACAGTATAAAATTATTTTTTGAATAATTTACTATAGAAAAGGCAATCCCTGGCGCAATTAAAATTTGTGACAGTTGAAAATTATTTTTTGAATAATTTACTATAGAAAAGGCAATCCCTGGGATATTTAAAATTTGTGACAGTTGAAAATTATTTTTTGAAAAATTTACTATAGAAAAGGCAATCCCTGGCGCAATTAAAATTTGTGACAGTTGAAAATTATTTTTTGAATAATTTACTATATAAAAGGCAATCCCTGGCGCACATAAAATTTGTGACAGTTGAAAATTATTTTTTGAAAAATTTACTATATAAAAGGCAATCCCTGGCGCAATTAAAATTTGTGACAGTTGAAAATTATTTTTTGAATAATTTACTATAGAAAAGTCAATCCCTGGCGCAATTAAAATTTGTGACAGTTGAAAATTATTTTTTGAATAATTTACTATAGAAAAGGCAATCCCTGGCGCAGTTAAAATTTGTGACAGTTGAAAATTATTTTTTGAATAATTTACTATAGAAAAGTCAATCCCTGGCGTAATTAAAATTTGTGACAGTATAAAATTATTTTTTGAAAAATTTACTATAGAAAAGGCAATCCCTGGCGTAATTAAAATTTGCGACAGTATAAAATTAGTTTTTGAATAATTTACTATAGAAAAGGCAATCCCTGGCGCAATTAAAATTTGTGACAGTTGAAAATTATTTTTTGAATAATTTACTGTAGAAAAGGCAATCCCTGGCGCACATAAAATTTGCGACAGTATAAAATTATTTTTTGAAAAATTTACTATAGAAAAGGCAATCCCTGGCGTAATTAAAATTTGCGACAGTATAAAATTAGTTTTTGAATAATTTACTATAGAAAAGGCAATCCCTGGCGCAATTAAAATTTGTGACAGTTGAAAATTATTTTTTGAATAATTTACTATAGAAAAGGCAATCCCTGGCGCAATTAAAATTTGTGACAGTTGAAAATTAGTTTTTGAAAAATTTACTATATAAAAGGCAATCCCTGGCGTAATTAAAATTTGTGACAGTTGAAAATTATTTTTTGAATAATTTACTATAGAAAAGTCAATCCCTGGCGCAATTAAAATTTGTGACAGTATAAAATTAGTTTTTGAATAATTTACTATAGAAAAGGCAATCCCTGGCGCAATTAAAATTTGCGACAGTATAAAATTATTTTTTGAATAATTTACTATAGAAAAGGCAATCCCTGGGATATTTAAAATTTGCGACAGTATAAAATTATTTTTTGAATAATTTACTATAGAAAAGTCAATCCCTGGCGCAATTAAAATTTGCGACAGTATAAAATTAGTTTTTGAATAATTTACTATATAAAAGGCAATCCCTGGCGCAATTAAAATTTGCGACAGTATAAAATTAGTTTTTGAAAAATTTACTATAGAAAAGTCAATCCCTGGCGTAATTAAAATTTGTGACAGTTGAAAATTATTTTTTGAATAATTTACTATAGAAAAGGCAATCCCTGGCGCAATTAAAATTTGTGACAGTTGAAAATTATTTTTTGAATAATTTACTATAGAAAAGGCAATCCCTGGCGCAATTAAAATTTGTGACAGTTGAAAATTATTTTTTGAATAATTTACTATAGAAAAGTCAATCCCTGGCGCAATTAAAATTTGTGACAGTTGAAAATTATTTTTTGAATAATTTACTATAGAAAAGGCAATCCCTGGCGCACATAAAATTTGCGACAGTATAAAATTATTTTTTGAATAATTTACTATAGAAAAGTCAATCCCTGGCGCAATTAAAATTTGTGACAGTTGAAAATTATTTTTTGAATAATTTACTATAGAAAAGGCAATCCCTGGCGTAATTAAAATTTGCGACAGTATAAAATTATTTTTTGAATAATTTACTATAGAAAAGTCAATCCCTGGCGCAATTAAAATTTGTGACAGTTGAAAATTATTTTTTGAATAATTTACTATAGAAAAGTCAATCCCTGGCGCAATTAAAATTTGTGACAGTTGAAAATTATTTTTTGAATAATTTACTATAGAAAAGTCAATCCCTGGCGCAATTAAAATTTGTGACAGTTGAAAATTATTTTTTGAATAATTTACTATAGAAAAGGCAATCCCTGGCGCACATAAAATTTGCGACAGTATAAAATTATTTTTTGAATAATTTACTATAGAAAAGGCAATCCCTGGCGCAATTAAAATTTGCGACAGTATAAAATTAGTTTTTGAATAATTTACTATAGAAAAGGCAATCCCTGGCGCACATAAAATTTGTGACAGTTGAAAATTAGTTTTTGAAAAATTTACTATATAAAAGGCAATCCCTGGGATATTTAAAATTTGCGACAGTGTAAAATTATTTTTTGAATAATTTACTATAGAAAAGTCAATCCCTGGCGCAATTAAAATTTGTGACAGTATAAAATTAGTTTTTGAAAAATTTACTATATAAAAGGCAATCCCTGGCGTAATTAAAATTTGCGACAGTATAAAATTATTTTTTGAATAATTTACTATAGAAAAGGCAATCCCTGGCGCAATTAAAATTTGTGACAGTTGAAAATTATTTTTTGAATAATTTACTATAGAAAAGTCAATCCCTGGCGCAATTAAAATTTGTGACAGTTGAAAATTATTTTTTGAATAATTTACTATAGAAAAGTCAATCCCTGGCGTAATTAAAATTTGCGACAGTTGAAAATTATTTTTTGAATAATTTACTATAGAAAAGGCAATCCCTGGCGCAATTAAAATTTGCGACAGTATAAAATTATTTTTTGAATAATTTACTATAGAAAAGTCAATCCCTGGCGCAATTAAAATTTGCGACAGTTGAAAATTATTTTTTGAATAATTTACTATAGAAAAGTCAATCCCTGGCGCAATTAAAATTTGTGACAGTTGAAAATTATTTTTTGAATAATTTACTATAGAAAAGGCAATCCCTGGCGTAATTAAAATTTGCGACAGTATAAAATTAGTTTTTGAAAAATTTACTATATAAAAGGCAATCCCTGGCGTAATTAAAATTTGCGACAGTATAAAATTATTTTTGAATAATTTACTATAGAAAAGGCAATCCCTGGCGCAATTAAAATTTGTGACAGTATAAAATTAGTTTTTGAATAATTTACTATAGAAAAGGCAATCCCTGGCGCAATTAAAATTTGCGACAGTATAAAATTAGTTTTTGAAAAATTTACTATATAAAAGGCAATCCCTGGCGCAATTAAAATTTGTGACAGTTGAAAATTATTTTTTGAATAATTTACTATAGAAAAGGCAATCCCTGGCGTAATTAAAATTTGCGACAGTATAAAATTAGTTTTTGAATAATTTACTATAGAAAAGTCAATCCCTGGCGCAATTAAAATTTGCGACAGTATAAAATTAGTTTTTGAAAAATTTACTATATAAAAGGCAATCCCTGGCGCAATTAAAATTTGCGACAGTATAAAATTATTTTTTGAATAATTTACTATAGAAAAGTCAATCCCTGGCGCAATTAAAATTTGTGACAGTATAAAATTATTTTTTGAATAATTTACTATAGAAAAGTCAATCACTGGCGCAATTAAAATTTGTGACAGTTGAAAATTATTTTTTGAATAATTTACTATAGAAAAGGCAATCCCTGGCGTAATTAAAATTTGCGACAGTATAAAATTATTTTTTGAATAATTTACTATAGAAAAGTCAATCCCTGGCGCAATTAAAATTTGCGACAGTATAAAATTATTTTTTGAATAATTTACTATAGAAAAGGCAATCCCTGGCGTAATTAAAATTTGTGACAGTATAAAATTAGTTTTTGAATAATTTACTATAGAAAAGGCAATCCCTGGCGTAATTAAAATTTGCGACAGTATAAAATTAGTTTTTGAATAATTTACTATAGAAAAGTCAATCCCTGGCGCAATTAAAATTTGCGACAGTTGAAAATTATTTTTTGAATAATTTACTATAGAAAAGTCAATCCCTGGCGCAATTAAAATTTGCGACAGTATAAAATTATTTTTTGAATAATTTACTATAGAAAAGTCAATCCCTGGCGCAATTAAAATTTGTGACAGTTGAAAATTATTTTTTGAATAATTTACTATAGAAAAGTCAATCCCTGGCGCAATTAAAATTTGTGACAGTTGAAAATTATTTTTTGAATAATTTACTATAGAAAAGGCAATCCCTGGCGCAATTAAAATTTGTGACAGTATAAAATTATTTTTTGAATAATTTACTATAGAAAAGGCAATCCCTGGCGTAATTAAAATTTGCGACAGTATAAAATTATTTTTTGAATAATTTACTATATAAAAGGCAATCCCTGGCGCACATAAAATTTGTGACAGTTGAAAATTATTTTTTGAAAAATTTACTATAGAAAAGGCAATCCCTGGCGCAATTAAAATTTGTGACAGTTGAAAATTATTTTTTGAATAATTTACTATAGAAAAGGCAATCCCTGGCGCACATAAAATTTGCGACAGTAGAAAATTATTTTTTGAATAATTTACTATAGAAAAGTCAATCCCTGGCGTAATTAAAATTTGCGACAGTATAAAATTATTTTTTGAAAAATTTACTATAGAAAAGGCAATCCCTGGCGCACATAAAATTTGCGACAGTAAAAAATTAGTTTTTGAATAATTTACTATATAAAAGGCAATCCCTGGGATATTTAAAATTTGCGACAGTATAAAATTAGTTTTTGAAAAATTTACTATAGAAAAGTCAATCCCTGGCGCAATTAAAATTTGTGACAGTTGAAAATTATTTTTTGAATAATTTACTATAGAAAAGGCAATCCCTGGCGCAATTAAAATTTGTGACTGTTGAAAATTATTTTTTGAATAATTTACTATAGAAAAGGCAATCCCTGGCGCAATTAAAATTTGCGACAGTATAAAATTAGTTTTTGAAAAATTTACTATATAAAAGGCAATCCCTGGCGTAATTAAAATTTGCGACAGTATAAAATTATTTTTTGAATAATTTACTATATAAAAGGCAATCCCTGGCGCACATAAAATTTGCGACAGTATCAAATTAGTTTTTGAAAAATTTACTATATAAAAGGCAATCCCTGGCGTAATTAAAATTTGCGACAGTATAAAATTATTTTTTGAATAATTTACTATATAAAAGGCAATCCCTGGCGTAATTAAAATTTGCGACAGTATAAAATTAGTTTTTGAATAATTTACTATAGAAAAGGCAATCCCTGGCGCAATTAAAATTTGTGACAGTATAAAATTAGTTTTTGAATAATTTACTATAGAAAAGTCAATCCCTGGCGCACATAAAATTTGCGACAGCATAAAATTATTTTTTGAATAATTTACTATAGAAAAGGCAATCCCTGGCGCAATTAAAATTTGCGACAGTATAAAATTAGTTTTTGAAAAATTTACTATAGAAAAGTCAATCCCTGGCGCACATAAAATTTGCGACAGTATAAAATTATTTTTTGAATAATTTACTATAGAAAAGGCAATCCCTGGGATATTTAAAATTTGCGACAGTATAAAATTATTTTTTGAATAATTTACTATAGAAAAGGCAATCCCTGGCGCAATTAAAATTTGCGACAGTATAAAATTAGTTTTTGAAAAATTTACTATAGAAAAGGCAATCCCTGGGATATTTAAAATTTGCGACAGTAAAAAATTAGTTTTTGAATATTTTACTATAGAAAAGGCAATCCCTGGCGCACATAAAATTTGTGACAGTATAAAATTAGTTTTTGAATAATTTACTATAGAAAAGTCAATCCCTGGCGCACATAAAATTTGCGACAGTATAAAATTATTTTTTGAATAATTTACTATAGAAAAGGCAATCCCTGGCGCAATTAAAATTTGCGACAGTATAAAATTAGTTTTTGAAAAATTTACTATATAAAAGGCAATCCCTGGGATATTTAAAATTTGCGACAGTATAAAATTATTTTTTGAATAATTTACTATAGAAAAGGCAATCCCTGGGATATTTAAAATTTGCGACAGTAGAAAATTATTTTTTGAATAATTTACTATAGAAAAGGCAATCCCTGGCGCAATTAAAATTTGCGACAGTATAAAATTATTTTTTGAATAATTTACTATAGAAAAGGCAATCCCTGGCGTAATTAAAATTTGCGACAGTATAAAATTATTTTTTGAATAATTTACTATAGAAAAGGCAATCCCTGGCGCAATTAAAATTTGTGACAGTTGAAAATTATTTTTTGAATAATTTACTATAGAAAAGTCAATCCCTGGCGCAATTAAAATTTGTGACAGTTGAAAATTAGTTTTTGAAAAATTTACTATAGAAAAGGCAATCCCTGGGATATTTAAAATTTGCGACAGTATAAAATTAGTTTTGAAAAATTTACTATAGAAAAGGCAATCCCTGGGATATTTAAAATTTGCGACAGTATAAAATTATTTTTTGAATAATTTACTATAGAAAAGGCAATCCCTGGCGCAATTAAAATTTGTGACAGTATAAAATTAGTTTTTGAATAATTTACTATAGAAAAGGCAATCCCTATCGCACATAAAATTTGCGACAGTATAAAATTATTTTTTGAATAATTTACTATAGAAAAGTCAATCCCTGGCGTAATTAAAATTTGTGACAGTTGAAAATTATTTTTTGAATAATTTACTATAGAAAAGTCAATCCCTGGCGCAATTAAAATTTGCGACAGTATAAAATTATTTTTTGAATAATTTACTATAGAAAAGGCAATCCCTGGCGCAATTAAAATTTGCGACAGTATAAAATTATTTTTTGAATAATTTACTATAGAAAAGGCAATCCCTGGCGCAATTAAAATTTGTGACAGTTGAAAATTATTTTTTGAATAATTTACTATAGAAAAGGCAATCCCTGGCGCAATTAAAATTTGTGACAGTAGAAAATTATTTTTTGAATAATTTACTATAGAAAAGGCAATCCCTGGCGCAATTAAAATTTGTGACAGTAGAAAATTATTTTTTGAATAATTTACTATAGAAAAGGCAATCCCTGGCGCAATTAAAATTTGCGACAGTATAAAATTAGTTTTTGAAAAATTTACTATAGAAAAGGCAATCCCTGGGATATTTAAAATTTGCGACAGTAAAAAATTAGTTTTTGAATAATTTACTATAGAAAAGGCAATCCCTGGCGCAATTAAAATTTGCGACAGTATAAAATTAGTTTTTGAAAAATTTACTATAGAAAAGGCAATCCCTGGCGCACATAAAATTTGCGACAGTATAAAATTATTTTTTGAATAATTTACTATAGAAAAGTCAATCCCTGGCGTAATTAAAATTTGTGACAGTTGAAAATTATTTTTTGAATAATTTACTATAGAAAAGTCAATCCCTGGCGTAATTAAAATTTGCGACAGTATAAAATTAGTTTTTGAATAATTTACTATATAAAAGGCAATCCCTGGCGCACATAAAATTTGCGACAGTATAAAATTATTTTTTGAATAATTTACTATAGAAAAGTCAATCCCTGGCGCAATTAAAATTTGTGACAGTATAAAATTAGTTTTTGAATAATTTACTATAGAAAAGGCAATCCCTGGCGCACATAAAATTTGTGACAGTTGAAAATTAGTTTTTGAATAATTTACTATAGAAAAGGCAATCCCTGGCGCACATAAAATTTGTGACAGTATAAAATTATTTTTTGAAAAATTTACTATATAAAAGGCAATCCCTGGCGCAATTAAAATTTGCGACAGTATAAAATTATTTTTTGAATAATTTACTATATAAAAGGCAATCCCTGGCGTAATTAAAATTTGCGACAGTATAAAATTAGTTTTTGAATAATTTACTATAGAAAAGGCAATCCCTGGCGCAATTAAAATTTGTGACAGTATAAAATTATTTTTTGAATAATTTACTATAGAAAAGTCAATCCCTGGCGCAATTAAAATTTGCGACAGTATAAAATTACTTTTTGAATAATTTACTATAGAAAAGGCAATCCCTGGCGTAATTAAAATTTGCGACAGTTGAAAATTAGTTTTTGAATAATTTACTATAGAAAAGTCAATCCCTGGCGCAATTAAAATTTGCGACAGTATAAAATTATTTTTTGAATAATTTACTATAGAAAAGGCAATCCCTGGCGTAATTAAAATTTGCGACAGTTGAAAATTAGTTTTTGAATAATTTACTATATAAAAGTCAATCCCTGGCGCAATTAAAATTTGCGACAGTAT
Organism: Dioctria linearis; assembly: GCA_963930735.1. Classification (NCBI taxonomy): domain Eukaryota; kingdom Metazoa; phylum Arthropoda; class Insecta; order Diptera; family Asilidae; genus Dioctria; species Dioctria linearis. The sequence continues at coordinate 119,339 of CAWVNZ010002273.1, read as the reverse complement.
AAAATTATTTTTTGAATAATTTACTATAGAAAAGGCAATCCCTGGCGCAATTAAAATTTGCGACAGTATAAAATTAGTTTTTGAATAATTTACTATAGAAAAGTCAATCCCTGGCGCAATTAAAATTTGTGACAGTTGAAAATTAGTTTTTGAAAAATTTACTATATAAAAGTCAATCCCTGGCGCAATTAAAATTTGCGACAGTATAAAATTATTTTTTGAATAATTTACTATAGAAAAGGCAATCCCTGGCGCAATTAAAATTTGCGACAGTATAAAATTATTTTTTGAATAATTTACTATAGAAAAGTCAATCCCTGGCGCAATTAAAATTTGTGACAGTATAAAATTAGTTTTTGAATAATTTACTATAGAAAAGGCAATCCCTGGCGCACATAAAATTTGTGACAGTTGAAAATTAGTTTTTGAATAATTTACTATAGAAAAGGCAATCCCTGGCGCAATTAAAATTTGTGACAGTTGAAAATTATTTTTTGAATAATTTACTATAGAAAAGGCAATCCCTGGCGCAATTAAAATTTGCGACAGTAGAAAATTATTTTTTGAATAATTTACTATAGAAAAGGCAATCCCTGGCGCAATTAAAATTTGTGACAGTATAAAATTATTTTTTGAATAATTTACTATAGAAAAGGCAATCCCTGGCGTAATTAAAATTTGCGACAGTTGAAAATTAGTTTTTGAATAATTTACTATATAAAAGTCAATCCCTGGCGCAATTAAAATTTGTGACAGTTGAAAATTATTTTTTGAATAATTTACTATAGAAAAGGCAATCCCTGGCGCAATTAAAATTTGTGACAGTTGAAAATTATTTTTTGAATAATTTACTATAGAAAAGGCAATCCCTGGCGCACATAAAATTTGCGACAGTATAAAATTAGTTTTTGAATAATTTACTATAGAAAAGGCAATCCCTGGCGCACATAAAATTTGTGACAGTATAAAATTAGTTTTTGAAAAATTTACTATATAAAAGGCAATCCCTGGCGTAATTAAAATTTGCGACAGTATAAAATTATTTTTTGAATAATTTACTATAGAAAAGTCAATCCCTGGCGCAATTAAAATTTGCGACAGTAGAAAATTATTTTTTGAATAATTTACTATAGAAAAGGCAATCCCTGGCGCAATTAAAATTTGTGACAGTTGAAAATTATTTTTTGAAAAATTTACTATAGAAAAGTCAATCCCTGGCGCAATTAAAATTTGTGACAGTTGAAAATTATTTTTTGAATAATTTACTATAGAAAAGGCAATCCCTGGCGCAATTAAAATTTGCGACAGTATAAAATTAGTTTTTGAATAATTTACTATATAAAAGTCAATCCCTGGCGCAATTAAAATTTGCGACAGTATAAAATTATTTTTTGAATAATTTACTATATAAAAGGCAATCCCTGGCGCACATAAAATTTGCGACAGTAAAAAATTATTTTTTGAATAATTTACTATAGAAAAGGCAATCCCTGGCGTAATTAAAATTTGCGACAGTAAAAAATTAGTTTTTGAATAATTTACTATAGAAAAGTCAATCCCTGGCGCAATTAAAATTTGTGACAGTATAAAATTAGTTTTTGAATAATTTACTATAGAAAAGGCAATCCCTGGCGCACATAAAATTTGCGACAGTATAAAATTATTTTTTGAATAATTTACTATAGAAAAGGCAATCCCTGGCGCACATAAAATTTGTGATAGTTGAAAATTAGTTTTTGAAAAATTTACTATAGAAAAGGCAATCCCTGGGATATTTAAAATTTGCGACAGTATAAAATTATTTTTTGAATAATTTACTATAGAAAAGTCAATCCCTGGCGCAATTAAAATTTGTGACAGTATAAAATTATTTTTTGAATAATTTACTATAGAAAAGTCAATCCCTGGCGCAATTAAAATTTGCGACAGTATAAAATTAGTTTTTGAATAATTTACTATAGAAAAGTCAATCCCTGGCGCAATTAAAATTTGTGACAGTATAAAATTATTTTTTGAATAATTTACTATAGAAAAGTCAATCCCTGGCGCAATTAAAATTTGCGACAGTATAAAATTAGTTTTTGAATAATTTACTATAGAAAAGTCAATCCCTGGCGCAATTAAAATTTGTGACAGTATAAAATTATTTTTTGAATAATTTACTATAGAAAAGTCAATCCCTGGCGCAATTAAAATTTGCGACAGTATAAAATTAGTTTTTGAATAATTTACTATAGAAAAGGCAATCCCTGGCGCACATAAAATTTGCGACAGTATAAAATTATTTTTTGAATAATTTACTATAGAAAAGGCAATCCCTGGGATATTTAAAATTTGTGACAGTATAAAATTATTTTTTGAATAATTTACTATAGAAAAGTCAATCCCTGGCGCAATTAAAATTTGCGACAGTATAAAATTATTTTTTGAATAATTTACTATAGAAAAGTCAATCCCTGGCGCACATAAAATTTGCGACAGTATAAAATTATTTTTTGAAAAATTTACTATATAAAAGGCAATCCCTGGCGTAATTAAAATTTGCGACAGTATAAAATTATTTTTTGAATAATTTACTATAGAAAAGTCAATCCCTGGCGCAATTAAAATTTGCGACAGTATAAAATTAGTTTTTGAAAAATTTACTATATAAAAGGCAATCCCTGGCGTAATTAAAATTTGCGACAGTATAAAATTATTTTTTGAATAATTTACTATAGAAAAGGCAATCCCTGGCGCAATTAAAATTTGTGACAGTATAAAATTAGTTTTTGAAAAATTTACTATATAAAAGGCAATCCCTGGCGTAATTAAAATTTGCGACAGTATAAAATTATTTTTTGAATAATTTACTATAGAAAAGGCAATCCCTGGCGCAATTAAAATTTGTGACAGTATAAAATTATTTTTTGAATAATTTACTATAGAAAAGGCAATCCCTGGCGCACATAAAATTTGCGACAGTATAAAATTAGTTTTTGAATAATTTACTATAGAAAAGGCAATCCCTGGCGCACATAAAATTTGCGACAGTATAAAATTATTTTTTGAATAATTTACTATAGAAAAGGCAATCCCTGGCGTAATTAAAATTTGCGACAGTATAAAATTAGTTTTTGAAAAATTTACTATAGAAAAGTCAATCCCTGGCGTAATTAAAATTTGTGACAGTATAAAATTATTTTTTGAATAATTTACTATAGAAAAGGCAATCCCTGGCGCACATAAAATTTGCGACAGTATAAAATTATTTTTTGAATAATTTACTATAGAAAAGGCAATCCCTGGCGTAATTAAAATTTGCGACAGTATAAAATTAGTTTTTGAAAAATTTACTATAGAAAAGTCGATCCCTGGCGCACATAAAATTTGCGACAGTATAAAATTATTTTTTGAATAATTTACTATAGAAAAGGCAATCCCTGGCGCAATTAAAATTTGCGACAGTATAAAATTATTTTTTGAATAATTTACTATAGAAAAGTCAATCCCTGGCGTAATTAAAATTTGTGACAGTATAAAATTATTTTTTGAAAAATTTACTATAGAAAAGGCAATCCCTGGCGCAATTAAAATTTGTGACAGTATAAAATTAGTTTTTGAATAATTTACTATAGAAAAGTCAATCCCTGGGATATTTAAAATTTGTGACAGTATAAAATTATTTTTTGAATAATTTACTATAGAAAAGGCAATCCCTGGCGTAATTAAAATTTGCGACAGTAAAAAATTAGTTTTTGAATAATTTACTATAGAAAAGTCAATCCCTGGCGTAATTAAAATTTGCGACAGTATAAAATTAGTTTTTGAATAATTTACTATAGAAAAGGCAATCCCTGGGATATTTAAAATTTGTGACAGTTGAAAATTATTTTTTGAATAATTTACTATAGAAAAGGCAATCCCTGGCGCAATTAAAATTTGTGACAGTTGAAAATTAGTTTTTGAAAAATTTACTATAGAAAAGGCAATCCCTGGCGCAATTAAAATTTGTGACAGTATAAAATTATTTTTTGAATAATTTACTATAGAAAAGGCAATCCCTGGGATATTTAAAATTTGCGACGGTAGAAAATTATTTTTTGAATAATTTACTATAGAAAAGGCAATCCCTGGGATATTTAAAATTTGTGACAGTATAAAATTAGTTTTTGAAAAATTTACTATAGAAAAGGCAATCCCTGGCGCAATTAAAATTTGCGACAGTATAAAATTATTTTTTGAATAATTTACTATAGAAAAGTCAATCCCTGGCGCAATTAAAATTTGTGACAGTATAAAATTAGTTTTTGAAAAATTTACTATAGAAAAGGCAATCCCTGGCGCAATTAAAATTTGCGACAGTATAAAATTAGTTTTTGAAAAATTTACTATAGAAAAGGCAATCCCTGGCGCAATTAAAATTTGTGACAGTATAAAATTAGTTTTTGAATAATTTACTATAGAAAAGGCAATCCCTGGCGTAATTAAAATTTGCGACAGTATAAAATTAGTTTTTGAAAAATTTACTATATAAAAGGCAATCCCTGGCGTAATTAAAATTTGTGACAGTATAAAATTATTTTTTGAATAATTTACTATAGAAAAGTCAATCCCTGGCGTAATTAAAATTTGCGACAGTAAAAAATTAGTTTTTGAAAAATTTACTATAGAAAAGGCAATCCCTGGCGTAATTAAAATTTGTGACAGTATAAAATTATTTTTTGAATAATTTACTATAGAAAAGTCAATCCCTGGCGCAATTAAAATTTGTGACAGTATAAAATTAGTTTTTGAAAAATTTACTATAGAAAAGGCAATCCCTGGCGCAATTAAAATTTGCGACAGTATAAAATTATTTTTTGAATAATTTACTATAGAAAAGTCAATCCCTGGCGCAATTAAAATTTGTGACAGTATAAAATTAGTTTTTGAAAAATTTACTATAGAAAAGGCAATCCCTGGCGCAATTAAAATTTGCGACAGTATAAAATTATTTTTTGAATAATTTACTATAGAAAAGTCAATCCCTGGCGCAATTAAAATTTGTGACAGTATAAAATTAGTTTTTGAAAAATTTACTATAGAAAAGGCAATCCCTGGGATATTTAAAATTTGCGACAGTATAAAATTATTTTTTGAATAATTTACTATAGAAAAGGCAATCCCTGGCGTAATTAAAGTTTGCGACAGTAAAAAATTAGTTTTTGAATAATTTACTATAGAAAAGTCAATCCCTGGCGCAATTAAAATTTGTGACAGTATAAAATTATTTTTTGAATAATTTACTATAGAAAAGGCAATCCCTGGCGCACATAAAATTTGCGACAGTAAAAAATTAGTTTTTGAAAAATTTACTATATAAAAGGCAATCCCTGGCGTAATTAAAATTTGCGACAGTATAAAATTAGTTTTTGAAAAATTTACTATAGAAAAGGCAATCCCTGGGATATTTAAAATTTGTGACAGTATAAAATTATTTTTTGAATAATTTACTATAGAAAAGGCAATCCCTGGCGTAATTAAAATTTGCGACAGTAAAAAATTAGTTTTTGAATAATTTACTATAGAAAAGTCAATCCCTGGCGCAATTAAAATTTGTGACAGTATAAAATTATTTTTTGAATAATTTACTATAGAAAAGTCAATCCCTGGCGCAATTAAAATTTGTGACAGTATAAAATTAGTTTTTGAAAAATTTACTATAGAAAAGGCAATCCCTGGCGCAATTAAAATTTGCGACAGTATAAAATTATTTTTTGAATAATTTACTATAGAAAAGTCAATCCCTGGCGCAATTAAAATTTGTGACAGTATAAAATTAGTTTTTGAATAATTTACTATAGAAAAGGCAATCCCTGGCGTATTTAAAATTTGTGACAGTATAAAATTATTTTTTGAATAATTTACTATAGAAAAGTCAATCCCTGGCGCAATTAAAATTTGTGACAGTATAAAATTAGTTTTTGAATAATTTACTATAGAAAAGGCAATCCCTGGCGTAATTAAAATTTGTGACAGTTGAAAATTATTTTTTGAAAAATTTACTATAGAAAAGGCAATCCCTGGCGCACATAAAATTTGTGACAGTTGAAAATTATTTTTTGAAAAATTTACTATAGAAAAGGCAATCCCTGGCGCAATTAAAATTTGTGACAGTTGAAAATTATTTTTTGAATAATTTACTATAGAAAAGGCAATCCCTGGGATATTTAAAATTTGCGACAGTAGAAAATTATTTTTTGAATAATTTACTATAGAAAAGTCAATCCCTGGGATATTTAAAATTTGCGACAGTTGAAAATTAGTTTTTGAAAAATTTACTATAGAAAAGGCAATCCCTGGCGCACATAAAATTTGCGACAGTATAAAATTATTTTTTGAATAATTTACTATAGAAAAGTCAATCCCTGGCGTAATTAAAATTTGTGACAGTTGAAAATTATTTTTTGAATAATTTACTATAGAAAAGGCAATCCCTGGCGCACATAAAATTTGCGACAGTATAAAATTATTTTTTGAATAATTTACTATAGAAAAGTCAATCCCTGGCGTAATTAAAATTTGTGACAGTTGAAAATTATTTTTTGAATAATTTACTATAGAAAAGTCAATCCCTGGCGTAATTAAAATTTGTGACAGTATAAAATTAGTTTTTGAAAAATTTACTATAGAAAAGGCAATCCCTGGCGCAATTAAAATTTGCGACAGTATAAAATTATTTTTTGAATAATTTACTATAGAAAAGTCAATCCCTGGCGCAATTAAAATTTGTGACAGTATAAAATTAGTTTTTGAATAATTTACTATAGAAAAGGCAATCCCTGGCGCAATTAAAATTTGTGACAGTTGAAAATTATTTTTTGAATAATTTACTATAGAAAAGTCAATCCCTGGCGCAATTAAAATTTGTGACAGTATAAAATTAGTTTTTGAATAATTTACTATAGAAAAGGCAATCCCTGGCGTAATTAAAATTTGTGACAGTTGAAAATTATTTTTTGAAAAATTTACTATAGAAAAGTCAATCCCTGGCGCAATTAAAATTTGTGACAGTATAAAATTAGTTTTTGAATAATTTACTATAGAAAAGGCAATCCCTGGCGTAATTAAAATTTGTGACAGTATAAAATTATTTTTTGAATAATTTACTATATAAAAGGCAATCCCTGGCGTAATTAAAATTTGCGACAGTATAAAATTAGTTTTTGAATAATTTACTATAGAAAAGTCAATCCCTGGCGCAATTAAAATTTGTGACAGTATAAAATTATTTTTTGAATAATTTACTATAGAAAAGTCAATCCCTGGCGTAATTAAAATTTGTGACAGTATAAAATTATTTTTTGAATAATTTACTATAGAAAAGGCAATCCCTGGCGCACATAAAATTTGTGACAGTTGAAAATTATTTTTTGAAAAATTTACTATAGAAAAGGCAATCCCTGGCGCAATTAAAATTTGTGACAGTTGAAAATTATTTTTTGAATAATTTACTATAGAAAAGGCAATCCCTGGCGTAATTAAAATTTGCGACAGTATAAAATTAGTTTTTGAAAAATTTACTATAGAAAAGGCAATCCCTGGCGCAATTAAAATTTGTGACAGTATAAAATTAGTTTTTGAATAATTTACTATAGAAAAGGCAATCCCTGGCGTAATTAAAATTTGCGACAGTATAAAATTAGTTTTTGAAAAATTTACTATATAAAAGGCAATCCCTGGCGTAATTAAAATTTGTGACAGTATAAAATTATTTTTTGAATAATTTACTATAGAAAAGGCAATCCCTGGGATATTTAAAATTTGCGACAGTATAAAATTAGTTTTTGAATAATTTACTATAGAAAAGTCAATCCCTGGCGCAATTAAAATTTGTGACAGTATAAAATTAGTTTTTGAATAATTTACTATAGAAAAGTCAATCCCTGGCGTAATTAAAATTTGTGACAGTTGAAAATTATTTTTTGAATAATTTACTATAGAAAAGGCAATCCCTGGGATATTTAAAATTTGCGACAGTATAAAATTAGTTTTTGAATAATTTACTATAGAAAAGTCAATCCCTGGCGCAATTAAAATTTGTGACAGTTGAAAATTATTTTTTGAATAATTTACTATAGAAAAGTCAATCCCTGGCGCAATTAAAATTTGTGACAGTTGAAAATTATTTTTTGAAAAATTTACTATAGAAAAGGCAATCCCTGGCGCAATTAAAATTTGTGACAGTTGAAAATTATTTTTTGAATAATTTACTATAGAAAAGGCAATCCCTGGCGTAATTAAAATTTGCGACAGTATAAAATTAGTTTTTGAATAATTTACTATAGAAAAGGCAATCCCTGGCGTAATTAAAATTTGCGACAGTATAAAATTATTTTTTGAATAATTTACTATAGAAAAGTCAATCCCTGGCGCAATTAAAATTTGCGACAGTAAAAAATTATTTTTTGAATTATTTACTATAGAAAAGGCAATCCCTGGCGCAATTAAAATTTGTGACAGTATAAAATTATTTTTTGAATAATTTACTATAGAAAAGGCAATCCCTGGGATATTTAAAATTTGCGACAGTATAAAATTAGTTTTTGAATAATTTACTATAGAAAAGTCAATCCCTGGCGCAATTAAAATTTGTGACAGTATAAAATTAGTTTTTGAATAATTTACTATAGAAAAGTCAATCCCTGGCGTAATTAAAATTTGTGACAGTTGAAAATTATTTTTTGAATAATTTACTATAGAAAAGTCAATCCCTGGCGCAATTAAAATTTGTGACAGTATAAAATTATTTTTTGAATAATTTACTATAGAAAAGGCAATCCCTGGGATATTTAAAATTTGCGACAGTATAAAATTATTTTTTGAATAATTTACTATAGAAAAGGCAATCCCTGGGATATTTAAAATTTGTGACAGTTGAAAATTATTTTTTGAATAATTTACTATATAAAAGTCAATCCCTGGCGCAATTAAAATTTGTGACAGTTGAAAATTATTTTTTGAATAATTTACTATAGAAAAGGCAATCCCTGGCGCACATAAAATTTGTGACAGTTGAAAATTATTTTTTGAAAAATTTACTATATAAAAGGCAATCCCTGGCGCACATAAAATTTGCGACAGTATAAAATTAGTTTTTGAATAATTTACTATAGAAAAGGCAATCCCTGGGATATTTAAAATTTGCGACAGTATAAAATTAGTTTTTGAATAATTTACTATAGAAAAGTCAATCCCTGGCGCAATTAAAATTTGTGACAGTTGAAAATTATTTTTTGAATAATTTACTATAGAAAAGTCAATCCCTGGCGCACATAAAATTTGTAACAGTATAAAATTATTTTTTGAATAATTTACTATATAAAAGTCAATCCCTGGCGCAATTAAAATTTGCGACAGTAGAAAATTATTTTTTGAATAATTTACTATAGAAAAGGCAATCCCTGGCGCACATAAAATTTGCGACAGTAAAAAATTAGTTTTTGAAAAATTTACTATATAAAAGGCAATCCCTGGCGTAATTAAAATTTGCGACAGTATAAAATTAGTTTTTGAAAAATTTACTATATAAAAGGCAATCCCTGGCGCAATTAAAATTTGCGACAGTATAAAATTAGTTTTTGAAAAATTTACTATAGAAAAGGCAATCCCTGGCGCACATAAAATTTGCGACAGTATAAAATTATTTTTTGAATAATTTACTATAGAAAAGTCAATCCCTGGCGCAATTAAAATTTGTGACAGTATAAAATTAGTTTTTGAATAATTTACTATAGAAAAGGCAATCCCTGGCGCAATTAAAATTTGTGACAGTTGAAAATTATTTTTTGAATAATTTACTATAGAAAAGTCAATCCCTGGCGTAATTAAAATTTGTGACAGTTGAAAATTATTTTTTGAATAATTTACTATAGAAAAGTCAATCCCTGGCGCAATTAAAATTTGCGACAGTATAAAATTATTTTTTGAATAATTTACTATAGAAAAGGCAATCCCTGGCGCAATTAAAATTTGTGACAGTTGAAAATTATTTTTTGAATTATTTACTATAGAAAAGTCAATCCCTGGCGTAATTAAAATTTGCGACAGTTGAAAATTAGTTTTTGAATAATTTACTATAGAAAAGTCAATCCCTGGCGCAATTAAAATTTGTGACAGTATAAAATTATTTTTTGAATAATTTACTATAGAAAAGTCAATCCCTGGCGCAATTAAAATTTGCGACAGTAGAAAATTATTTTTTGAATAATTTACTATAGAAAAGGCAATCCCTGGCGCACATAAAATTTGCGACAGTAAAAAATTAGTTTTTGAAAAATTTACTATATAAAAGGCAATCCCTGGCGTAATTAAAATTTGCGACAGTATAAAATTATTTTTTGAATAATTTACTATAGAAAAGGCAATCCCTGGCGCACATAAAATTTGCGACAGTTGAAAATTATTTTTTGAATAATTTACTATAGAAAAGTCAATCCCTGGCGCAATTAAAATTTGTGACAGTAGAAAATTAGTTTTTGAATAATTTACTATAGAAAAGTCAATCCCTGGCGCAATTAAAATTTGTGACAGTATAAAATTATTTTTTGAATAATTTACTATAGAAAAGTCAATCCCTGGCGCAATTAAAATTTGCGACAGTAGAAAATTATTTTTTGAATAATTTACTATAGAAAAGGCAATCCCTGGCGCACATAAAATTTGCGACAGTAAAAAATTAATTTTTGAAAAATTTACTATATAAAAGGCAATCCCTGGCGTAATTAAAATTTGCGACAGTATAAAATTATTTTTTGAATAATTTACTATAGAAAAGGCAATCCCTGGCGCACATAAAATTTGCGACAGTTGAAAATTATTTTTTGAATAATTTACTATAGAAAAGTCAATCCCTGGCGCAATTAAAATTTGTGACAGTAGAAAATTAGTTTTTGAATAATTTACTATAGAAAAGTCAATCCCTGGCGCAATTAAAATTTGTGACAGTATAAAATTAGTTTTTGAATAATTTACTATAGAAAAGGCAATCCCTGGCGCAATTAAAATTTGTGACAGTTGAAAATTATTTTTTGAATAATTTACTATAGAAAAGTCAATCCCTGGCGTAATTAAAATTTGTGACAGTATAAAATTATTTTTTGAATAATTTACTATAGAAAAGGCAATCCCTGGCGTAATTAAAATTTGCGACAGTATAAAATTAGTTTTTGAAAAATTTACTATAGAAAAGTCAATCCCTGGCGCAATTAAAATTTGTGACAGTATAAAATTATTTTTTGAATAATTTACTATAGAAAAGTCAATCCCTGGCGCAATTAAAATTTGCGACAGTAGAAAATTATTTTTTGAATAATTTACTATAGAAAAGGCAATCCCTGGCGCACATAAAATTTGCGACAGTAAAAAATTAGTTTTTGAAAAATTTACTATATAAAAGGCAATCCCTGGCGTAATTAAAATTTGCGACAGTATAAAATTATTTTTTGAATAATTTACTATAGAAAAGGCAATCCCTGGCGCACATAAAATTTGCGACAGTTGAAAATTATTTTTTGAATAATTTACTATAGAAAAGTCAATCCCTGGCGCAATTAAAATTTGTGACAGTAGAAAATTAGTTTTTGAATAATTTACTATAGAAAAGTCAATCCCTGGCGCAATTAAAATTTGTGACAGTATAAAATTATTTTTTGAATAATTTACTATAGAAAAGTCAATCCCTGGCGCAATTAAAATTTGCGACAGTAGAAAATTATTTTTTGAATAATTTACTATAGAAAAGGCAATCCCTGGCGCAATTAAAATTTGTGACAGTTGAAAATTAATTTTTGAAAAATTTACTATAGAAAAGTCAATCCCTGGCGTAATTAAAATTTGTGACAGTTGAAAATTATTTTTTGAATAATTTACTATAGAAAAGTCAATCCCTGGCGCAATTAAAATTTGCGACAGTATAAAATTATTTTTTGAATAATTTACTATAGAAAAGGCAATCCCTGGCGCAATTAAAATTTGTGACAGTTGAAAATTATTTTTTGAATTATTTACTATAGAAAAGTCAATCCCTGGCGTAATTAAAATTTGCGACAGTTGAAAATTAGTTTTTGAATAATTTACTATAGAAAAGTCAATCCCTGGCGCAATTAAAATTTGTGACAGTATAAAATTATTTTTTGAATAATTTACTATAGAAAAGTCAATCCCTGGCGCAATTAAAATTTGCGACAGTAGAAAATTATTTTTTGAATAATTTACTATAGAAAAGGCAATCCCTGGCGCACATAAAATTTGCGACAGTAAAAAATTAGTTTTTGAAAAATTTACTATATAAAAGGCAATCCCTGGCGTAATTAAAATTTGCGACAGTATAAAATTATTTTTTGAATAATTTACTATAGAAAAGGCAATCCCTGGCGCACATAAAATTTGCGACAGTTGAAAATTATTTTTTGAATAATTTACTATAGAAAAGTCAATCCCTGGCGCAATTAAAATTTGTGACAGTAGAAAATTAGTTTTTGAATAATTTACTATAGAAAAGTCAATCCCTGGCGCAATTAAAATTTGTGACAGTATAAAATTATTTTTTGAATAATTTACTATAGAAAAGTCAATCCCTGGCGCAATTAAAATTTGCGACAGTAGAAAATTATTTTTTGAATAATTTACTATAGAAAAGGCAATCCCTGGCGCACATAAAATTTGCGACAGTAAAAAATTAATTTTTGAAAAATTTACTATATAAAAGGCAATCCCTGGCGTAATTAAAATTTGCGACAGTATAAAATTATTTTTTGAATAATTTACTATAGAAAAGGCAATCCCTGGCGCACATAAAATTTGCGACAGTTGAAAATTATTTTTTGAATAATTTACTATAGAAAAGTCAATCCCTGGCGCAATTAAAATTTGTGACAGTAGAAAATTAGTTTTTGAATAATTTACTATAGAAAAGTCAATCCCTGGCGCAATTAAAATTTGTGACAGTATAAAATTAGTTTTTGAATAATTTACTATAGAAAAGGCAATCCCTGGCGCAATTAAAATTTGTGACAGTTGAAAATTATTTTTTGAATAATTTACTATAGAAAAGTCAATCCCTGGCGTAATTAAAATTTGTGACAGTATAAAATTATTTTTTGAATAATTTACTATAGAAAAGGCAATCCCTGGCGTAATTAAAATTTGCGACAGTATAAAATTAGTTTTTGAAAAATTTACTATAGAAAAGTCAATCCCTGGCGCAATTAAAATTTGTGACAGTTGAAAATTATTTTTTGAATAATTTACTATATAAAAGGCAATCCCTGGAATATTTAAAATTTGCGACAGTATAAAATTCGTTTTTGAATAATTTACTATAGAAAAGGCAATCCCTGGCGCACATAAAATTTGTGACAGTTGAAAATTATTTTTTGAATAATTTACTATAGAAAAGGCAATCCCTGGGATATTTAAAATTTGCGACAGTATAAAATTAGTTTTTGAATAATTTACTATCGAAAAGGCAATCCCTGGCGCAATTAAAATTTGTGACAGTAGAAAATTATTTTTTGAATAATTTACTATAGAAAAGGCAATCCCTGGCGCACATAAAATTTGTGACAGTTGAAAATTATTTTTTGAATAATTTACTATAGAAAAGTCAATCCCTGGCGCAATTAAAATTTGCGACAGTATAAAATTATTTTTTGAATAATTTACTATAGAAAAGTCAATCCCTGGCGCAATTAAAATTTGTGACAGTATAAAATTAGTTTTTGAATAATTTACTATAGAAAAGGCAATCCCTGGCGCAATTAAAATTTGTGACAGTTGAAAATTATTTTTTGAATAATTTACTATAGAAAAGTCAATCCCTGGCGTAATTAAAATTTGTGACAGTATAAAATTATTTTTTGAATAATTTACTATAGAAAAGGCAATCCCTGGCGTAATTAAAATTTGCGACAGTATAAAATTAGTTTTTGAAAAATTTACTATAGAAAAGTCAATCCCTGGCGCAATTAAAATTTGTGACAGTTGAAAATTATTTTTTGAATAATTTACTATATAAAAGGCAATCCCTGGTATATTTAAAATTTGCGCCAGTATAAAATTAGTTTTTGAATAATTTACTATAGAAAAGTCAATCCCTGGCGTAATTAAAATTTGTGACAGTAAAAAATTATTTTTTGAATAATTTACTATAGAAAAGTCAATCCCTGGGATATTTAAAATTTGCGACAGTATAAAATTAGTTTTTGAATAATTTACTATAGAAAAGTCAATCCCTGGCGCAATTAAAATTTGTGACAGTTGAAAATTATTTTTTGAATAATTTACTATAGAAAAGGCAATCCCTGGCGCACATAAAATTTGCGACAGTAAAAAATTATTTTTTGAATAATTTACTATATAAAAGGCAATCCCTGGGATATTTAAAATTTGCGACAGTATAAAATTATTTTTTGAATAATTTACTATAGAAAAGGCAATCCCTGGGATATTTAAAATTTGCGACAGTATAAAATTAGTTTTTGAATAATTTACTATAGAAAAGGCAATCCCTGGCGCAATTAAAATTTGTGACAGTTGAAAATTATTTTTTGAATAATTTACTATAGAAAAGTCAATCCCTGGCGTAATTAAAATTTGTGACAGTTGAAAATTATTTTTTGAATAATTTACTATAGAAAAGTCAATCCCTGGCGCAATTAAAATTTGTGACAGTAGAAAATTATTTTTTGAATAATTTACTATAGAAAAGGCAATCCCTGGCGTAATTAAAATTTGCGACAGTATAAAATTATTTTTTGAATAATTTACTATAGAAAAGTCAATCCCTGGCGCACATAAAATTTGTGACAGTTGAAAATTATTTTTTGAATAATTTACTATAGAAAAGTCAATCCCTGGCGTAATTAAAATTTGTGACAGTTGAAAATTATTTTTTGAATAATTTACTATAGAAAAGTCAATCCCTGGCGCAATTAAAATTTGTGACAGTATAAAATTATTTTTTGAATAATTTACTATAGAAAAGGCAATCCCTGGCGTAATTAAAATTTGCGACAGTATAAAATTAGTTTTTGAAAAATTTACTATATAAAAGTCAATCCCTGGCGCAATTAAAATTTGCGACAGTATAAAATTATTTTTTGAAAAATTTACTATAGAAAAGGCAATCCCTGGCGCAATTAAAATTTGCGACAGTATAAAATTATTTTTTGAATAATTTACTATAGAAAAGGCAATCCCTGGCGCAATTAAAATTTGTGACAGTAGAAAATTATTTTTTGAATAATTTACTATAGAAAAGGCAATCCCTGGCGCAATTAAAATTTGCGACAGTATAAAATTATTTTTTGAATAATTTACTATAGAAAAGTCAATCCCTGGCGCACATAAAATTTGTGACAGTTGAAAATTATTTTTTGAATAATTTACTATAGAAAAGTCAATCCCTGGCGCAATTAAAATTTGTGACAGTATAAAATTATTTTTTGAATAATTTACTATAGAAAAGTCAATCCCTGGCGTAATTAAAATTTGTGACAGTAGAAAATTATTTTTTTGAATAATTTACTATAGAAAAGTCAATCCCTGGGATATTTAAAATTTGTGACAGTTGAAAATTATTTTTTGAATAATTTACTATAGAAAAGTCAATCCCTGGCGCAATTAAAATTTGTGACAGTATAAAATTATTTTTTGAATAATTTACTATATAAAAGGCAATCCCTGGCGCAATTAAAATTTGCGACAGTATAAAATTATTTTTTGAAAAATTTACTATAGAAAAGGCAATCCCTGGCGCAATTAAAATTTGCGACAGTATAAAATTATTTTTTGAAAAATTTACTATATAAAAGGCAATCCCTGGCGTAATTAAAATTTGTGACAGTATAAAATTATTTTTTGAATAATTTACTATAGAAAAGTCAATCCCTGGCGTAATTAAAGTTTGTGACAGTAGAAAATTATTTTTTGAATAATTTACTATAGAAAAGGCAATCCCTGGCGTAATTAAAATTTGCGACAGTAAAAAATTAGTTTTTGAATAATTTACTATAGAAAAGTCAATCCCTGGCGCAATTAAAATTTGCGACAGTTGAAATTTATTTTTTGAATAATTTACTATAGAAAAGGCAATCCCTGGCGCAATTAAAATTTGCGACAGTAGAAAATTATTTTTTGAATAATTTACTATAGAAAAGGCAATCCCTGGCGCAATTAAAATTTGTGACAGTTGAAAATTATTTTTTGAATAATTTACTATAGAAAAGTCAATCCCTGGCGTAATTAAAATTTGTGACAGTAGAAAATTATTTTTTGAATAATTTACTATAGAAAAGGCAATCCCTGGCGCAATTAAAATTTGCGACAGTATAAAATTAGTTTTTGAAAAATTTACTATATAAAAGGCAATCCCTGGCGCAATTAAAATTTGCGACAGTATAAAATTAGTTTTTGAATAATTTACTATAGAAAAGTCAATCCCTGGCGCAATTAAAATTTGCGACAGTATAAAATTATTTTTTGAATAATTTACTATAGAAAAGTCAATCCCTGGCGTAATTAAAATTTGTGACAGTATAAAATTATTTTTTGAATAATTTACTATAGAAAAGGCAATCCCTGGGATATTTAAAATTTGCGACAGTATAAAATTAGTTTTTGAAAAATTTACTATATAAAAGTCAATCCCTGGCGCAATTAAAATTTGTGACAGTATAAAATTATTTTTTGAATAATTTACTATAGAAATGTCAATCCCTGGGATATTTAAAATTTGTGACAGTTGAAAATTATTTTTTGAATAATTTACTATAGAAAAGTCAATCCCTGGCGCAATTAAAATTTGTGACAGTTGAAAATTATTTTTTGAATAATTTACTATAGAAAAGGCAATCCCTGGCGCAATTAAAATTTGCGACAGTAAAAAATTAGTTTTTGAATAATTTACTATAGAAAAGGCAATCCCTGGCGCAATTAAAATTTGTGACAGTTGAAAATTATTTTTTGAATAATTTACTATAGAAAAGTCAATCCCTGGCGTAATTAAAATTTGTGACAGTATAAAATTATTTTTTGAATAATTTACTATAGAAAAGGCAATCCCTGGGATATTTAAAATTTGCGACAGTATAAAATTAGTTTTTGAAAAATTTACTATATAAAAGTCAATCCCTGGCGCAATTAAAATTTGTGACAGTATAAAATTAGTTTTTGAATAATTTACTATAGAAAAGTCAATCCCTGGCGCAATTAAAATTTGCGACAGTTGAAAATTATTTTTTGAATAATTTACTATAGAAAAGGCAATCCCTGGCGCAATTAAAATTTGTGACAGTTGAAAATTATTTTTTGAATAATTTACTATAGAAAAGTCAATCCCTGGGATATTTAAAATTTGTGACAGTTGAAAATTATTTTTTGAATAATTTACTATAGAAAAGTCAATCCCTGGCGCAATTAAAATTTGTGACAGTTGAAAATTATTTTTTGAATAATTTACTATAGAAAAGGCAATCCCTGGCGCAATTAAAATTTGTGACAGTATAAAATTATTTTTTGAATAATTTACTATAGAAAAGTCAATCCCTGGCGCAATTAAAATTTGTGACAGTTGAAAATTATTTTTTGAATAATTTACTATAGAAAAGGCAATCCCTGGCGCAATTAAAATTTGTGACAGTTGAAAATTATTTTTTGAATAATTTACTATAGAAAAGTCAATCCCTGGCGTAATTAAAATTTGTGACAGTATAAAATTATTTTTTGAATAATTTACTATAGAAAAGTCAATCCCTGGCGTAATTAAAATTTGTGACAGTAGAAAATTATTTTTTGAATAATTTACTATAGAAAAGGCAATCCCTGGCGTAATTAAAATTTGCGACAGTATAAAATTAGTTTTTGAAAAATTTACTATATAAAAGTCAATCCCTGGCGCAATTAAAATTTGCGACAGTATAAAATTATTTTTTGAAAAATTTACTATAGAAAAGGCAATCCCTGGCGCAATTAAAATTTGCGACAGTATAAAATTATTTTTTGAAAAATTTACTATAGAAAAGGCAATCCCTGGCGCAATTAAAATTTGCGACAGTAGAAAATTATTTTTTGAATAATTTACTGTAGAAAAGGCAATCCCTGGGATATTTAAAATTTGCGACAGTATAAAATTAGTTTTTGAAAAATTTACTATAGAAAAGGCAATCCCTGGCGTAATTAAAATTTGCGACAGTATAAAATTAGTTTTTGAAAAATTTACTATATAAAAGTCAATCCCTGGCGCAATTAAAATTTGCGACAGTATAAAATTATTTTTTGAAAAATTTACTATAGAAAAGGCAACCTGGCGCAATTAAAATTTGCGACAGTATAAAATTATTTTTTGAAAAATTTACTATATAAAAGGCAATCCCTGGCGCAATTAAAATTTGTGACAGTATAAAATTATTTTTTGAATAATTTACTATAGAAAAGTCAATCCCTGGCGTAATTAAAATTTGTGACAGTATAAAATTATTTTTTGAATAATTTACTATAGAAAAAGGCAATCCCTGGGATATTTAAAATTTGCGACAGTATAAAATTAGTTTTTGAAAAATTTACTATATAAAAGTCAATCCCTGGCGCAATTAAAATTTGTGACAGTATAAAATTAGTTTTTGAATAATTTACTATAGAAAAGTCAATCCCTGGCGCAATTAAAATTTGCGACAGTTGAAAATTATTTTTTGAATAATTTACTATAGAAAAGGCAATCCCTCGCGCAATTAAAATTTGTGACAGTTGAAAATTATTTTTTGAATAATTTACTATAGAAAAGTCAATCCCTGGATATTTAAAATTTGTGACAGTTGAAAATTATTTTTTGAATAATTTACTATAGAAAAGTCAATCCCTGGCGCAATTAAAATTTGTGACAGTATAAAATTATTTTTTGAATAATTTACTATATAAAAGGCAATCCCTGGCGCAATTAAAATTTTGCGACAGTATAAAATTATTTTTTGAAAAATTTACTATAGAAAAGGCAATCCCTGGCGCAATTAAAATTTGCGACAGTATAAAATTATTTTTTGAAAAATTTACTATATAAAAGGCAATCCCTGGCGTAATTAAAATTTGCGACAGTAGAAAATTATTTTTGAATAATTTACTGTAGAAAAGGCAATCCCTGGGATATTTAAAATTTGCGACAGTATAAAATTAGTTTTTGAAAAATTTACTATATAAAAGTCAATCCCTGGCGCAATTAAAATTTGTGACAGTATAAAATTATTTTTTGAATAATTTACTATAGAAAAGTCAATCCCTGGCGCAATTAAAATTTGTGACAGTATAAAATTATTTTTTGAATAATTTACTATAGAAAAGGCAATCCCTGGCGCAATTAAAATTTGTGACAGTATAAAATTATTTTTTGAATAATTTACTATAGAAAAGGCAATCCCTGGCGTAATTAAAATTTGCGACAGTATAAAATTAGTTTTTGAAAATTTACTATATAAAAGTCAATCCCTGGCGCAATTAAAATTTGTGACAGTATAAAATTATTTTTTGAATAATTTACTATAGAAAAGTCAATCCCTGGCGCAATTAAAATTTGTGACAGTATAAAATTATTTTTTGAATAATTTACTATAGAAAAGGCAATCCCTGGGATATTTAAAATTTGCGACAGTATAAAATTAGTTTTTGAAAAATTTACTATATAAAAGTCAATCCCTGGCGCAATTAAAATTTGTGACAGTATAAAATTATTTTTTGAATAATTTACTATAGAAAAGTCAATCCCTGGCGCAATTAAAATTTGTGACAGTATAAAATTATTTTTTGAATAATTTACTATAGAAAAGGCAATCCCTGGCGCAATTAAAATTTGTGACAGTATAAAATTATTTTTTGAATAATTTACTGTAGAAAAGGCAATCCCTGGGATATTTAAAATTTGCGACAGTATAAAATTAGTTTTTGAAAAATTTACTATATAAAAGTCAATCCCTGGCGCAATTAAAATTTGTGACAGTATAAAATTATTTTTTGAATAATTTACTATAGAAAAGTCAATCCCTGGCGCAATTAAAATTTGTGACAGTATAAAATTATTTTTTGAATAATTTACTATAGAAAAGGCAATCCCTGGCGCAATTAAAATTTGTGACAGTATAAAATTATTTTTTGAATAATTTACTGTAGAAAAGGCAATCCCTGGGATATTTAAAATTTGCGACAGTATAAAATTAGTTTTTGAAAAATTTACTATATAAAAGTCAATCCCTGGCGCAATTAAAATTTGTGACAGTATAAAATTATTTTTTGAATAATTTACTATAGAAAAGTCAATCCCTGGCGCAATTAAAATTTGTGACAGTATAAAATTATTTTTTGAATAATTTACTATAGAAAAGGCAATCCCTGGCGCAATTAAAATTTGCGACAGTATAAAATTATTTTTTGAATAATTTACTATAGAAAAGGCAATCCCTGGCGCAATTAAAATTTGTGACAGTTGAAAATTATTTTTTGAATAATTTACTATAGAAAAGTCAATCCCTGACGTAATTAAAATTTGTGACAGTATAAAATTATTTTTTGAATAATTTACTATAGAAAAGTCAATCCCTGGCGTAATTAAAATTTGTGACAGTAGAAAATTATTTTTTGAATAATTTACTATAGAAAAGGCAATCCCTGGCGCAATTAAAATTTGTGACAGTTGAAAATTATTTTTTGAATAATTTACTATAGAAAAGTCAATCCCTGGCGTAATTAAAATTTGTGACAGTATAAAATTATTTTTTGAATAATTTACTATAGAAAAGTCAATCCCTGGCGTAATTAAAATTTGTGACAGTAGAAAATTATTTTTTGAATAATTTACTATAGAAAAGGCAATCCCTGGCGTAATTAAAATTTGCGACAGTATAAAATTAGTTTTTGAAAAATTTACTATATAAAAGTCAATCCCTGGCGCAATTAAAATTTGCGACAGTATAAAATTATTTTTGAAAAATTTACTATAGAAAAGGCAATCCCTGGCGCAATTAAAATTTGCGACAGTATAAAATTATTTTTTGAAAAATTTACTATAGAAAAGGCAATCCCTGGCGCAATTAAAATTTGCGACAGTAGAAAATTATTTTTTGAATAATTTACTGTAGAAAAGGCAATCCCTGGGATATTTAAAATTTGCGACAGTATAAAATTAGTTTTTGAAAAATTTACTATAGAAAAGGCAATCCCTGGCGTAATTAAAATTTGCGACAGTATAAAATTAGTTTTTGAATAATTTACTATAGAAAAGGCAATCCCTGGCGCACATAAAATTTGTGACAGTTGAAAATTATTTTTTGAATAATTTACTATAGAAAAGTCAATCCCTGGCGCACATAAAATTTGCGACAGTTGAAAATTATTTTTTGAATAATTTACTATAGAAAAGGCAATCCCTGGCGCACATAAAATTTGCGACAGTATAAAATTATTTTTTGAATAATTTACTATAGAAAAGTCAATCCCTGGCGCAATTAAAATTTGCGACAGTATAAAATTATTTTTTGAATAATTTACTGTAGAAAAGGCAATCCCTGGGATATTTAAAATTTGCGACAGTATAAAATTAGTTTTTGAAAAATTTACTATATAAAAGTCAATCCCTGGCGCAATTAAAATTTGTGACAGTATAAAATTATTTTTTGAATAATTTACTATAGAAAAGTCAATCCCTGGCGCAATTAAAATTTGTGACAGTATAAAATTATTTTTTGAATAATTTACTATAGAAAAGGCAATCCCTGGCGCAATTAAAA
Organism: Dioctria linearis; assembly: GCA_963930735.1. Lineage (NCBI taxonomy): Eukaryota > Metazoa > Arthropoda > Insecta > Diptera > Asilidae > Dioctria > Dioctria linearis. The sequence continues at coordinate 97,551 of CAWVNZ010002273.1, read as the reverse complement.
TTTGCGACAGTATAAAATTATTTTTTGAATAATTTACTATAGAAAAGGCAATCCCTGGCGCAATTAAAATTTGTGACAGTTGAAAATTATTTTTTGAATAATTTACTATAGAAAAGTCAATCCCTGACGTAACTAAAATTTGTGACAGTATAAAATTATTTTTTGAATAATTTACTATAGAAAAGTCAATCCCTGGCGTAATTAAAATTTGTGACAGTAGAAAATTATTTTTTGAATAATTTACTATAGAAAAGGCAATCCCTGGCGCAATTAAAATTTGTGACAGTTGAAAATTATTTTTTGAATAATTTACTATAGAAAAGTCAATCCCTGGCGTAATTAAAATTTGTGACAGTATAAAATTATTTTTTGAATAATTTACTATAGAAAAGTCAATCCCTGGCGTAATTAAAATTTGTGACAGTAGAAAATTATTTTTTGAATAATTTACTATAGAAAAGGCAATCCCTGGCGTAATTAAAATTTGCGACAGTATAAAATTAGTTTTTGAAAAATTTACTATATAAAAGTCAATCCCTGGCGCAATTAAAATTTGCGACAGTATAAAATTATTTTTTGAAAAATTTACTATAGAAAAGGCAATCCCTGGCGCAATTAAAATTTGCGACAGTATAAAATTATTTTTTGAAAAATTTACTATAGAAAAGGCAATCCCTGGCGCAATTAAAATTTGCGACAGTAGAAAATTATTTTTTGAATAATTTACTGTAGAAAAGGCAATCCCTGGGATATTTAAAATTTGCGACAGTATAAAATTAGTTTTTGAAAAATTTACTATAGAAAAGGCAATCCCTGGCGTAATTAAAATTTGCGACAGTATAAAATTAGTTTTTGAATAATTTACTATAGAAAAGGCAATCCCTGGCGCACATAAAATTTGTGACAGTTGAAAATTATTTTTTGAATAATTTACTATAGAAAAGTCAATCCCTGGCGCACATAAAATTTGCGACAGTTGAAAATTATTTTTTGAATAATTTACTATAGAAAAGGCAATCCCTGGCGCACATAAAATTTGCGACAGTATAAAATTATTTTTTGAATAATTTACTATAGAAAAGTCAATCCCTGGCGCAATTAAAATTTGCGACAGTATAAAATTATTTTTTGAATAATTTACTATAGAAAAGGCAATCCCTGGCGCAATTAAAATTTGTGACAGTTGAAAATTAGTTTTTGAATAATTTACTATAGAAAAGTCAATCCCTGGCGCAATTAAAATTTGTGACAGTTGAAAATTATTTTTTGAATAATTTACTATAGAAAAGGCAATCCCTGGCGCAATTAAAATTTGTGACAGTTGAAAATTATTTTTTGAATAATTTACTATAGAAAAGTCAATCCCTGGCGCAATTAAAATTTGCGACAGTATAAAATTATTTTTTGAATAATTTACTATAGAAAAGGCAATCCCTGGCGTAATTAAAATTTGCGACAGTATAAAATTAGTTTTTGAATAATTTACTATAGAAAAGTCAATCCCTGGCGCAATTAAAATTTGCGACAGTTGAAAATTAGTTTTTGAAAAATTTACTATAGAAAAGGCAATCCCTGGGATATTTAAAATTTGTGACAGTATAAAATTATTTTTTGAATAATGTACTATAGAAAAGGCAATCCCTGGCGTAATTAAAATTTGCGACAGTAAAAAATTAGTTTTTGAATAATTTACTATAGAAAAGGCAATCCCTGGCGCAATTAAAATTTGTGACAGTTGAAAATTATTTTTTGAATAATTTACTATAGAAAAGTCAATCCCTGGCGCAATTAAAATTTGTGACAGTTGAAAATTATTTTTTGAATAATTTACTATAGAAAAGGCAATCCCTGGCGCAATTAAAATTTGTGACAGTTGAAAATTATTTTTTGAATAATTTACTATAGAAAAGTCAATCCCTGGCGTAATTAAAATTTGTGACAGTATAAAATTATTTTTTGAATAATTTACTATAGAAAAGTCAATCCCTGGCGTAATTAAAATTTGTGACAGTAGAAAATTATTTTTTGAATAATTTACTATAGAAAAGGCAATCCCTGGCGTAATTAAAATTTGCGACAGTATAAAATTAGTTTTTGAAAAATTTACTATATAAAAGTCAATCCCTGGCGCAATTAAAATTTGCGACAGTATAAAATTATTTTTTGAATAATTTACTATAGAAAAGGCAATCCCTGGCGCAATTAAAATTTGCGACAGTTGAAAATTAGTTTTTGAAAAATTTACTATAGAAAAGGCAATCCCTGGCGTAATTAAAATTTGTGACAGTTGAAAATTATTTTTTGAATAATTTACTATAGAAAAGTCAATCCCTGGCGCAATTAAAATTTGTGACAGTATAAAATTATTTTTTGAATAATTTACTATAGAAAAGGCAATCCCTGGCGCAATTAAAATTTGTGACAGTATAAAATTATTTTTTGAATAATTTACTATAGAAAAGGCAATCCCTGGCGCAATTAAAATTTGTGACAGTTGAAAATTATTTTTTGAATAATTTACTATAGAAAAGTCAATCCCTGGCGTAATTAAAATTTGTGACAGTATAAAATTATTTTTTGAATAATTTACTATAGAAAAGTCAATCCCTGGCGTAATTAAAATTTGTGACAGTAGAAAATTATTTTTTGAATAATTTACTATAGAAAAGGCAATCCCTGGCGTAATTAAAATTTGCGACAGTAAAAAATTAGTTTTTGAATAATTTACTATAGAAAAGGCAATCCCTGGCGCAATTAAAATTTGTGACAGTATAAAATTATTTTTTGAATAATTTACTATAGAAAAGTCAATCCCTGGCGCAATTAAAATTTGTGACAGTTGAAAATTATTTTTTGAATAATTTACTATAGAAAAGTCAATCCCTGGCGTAATTAAAATTTGTGACAGTATAAAATTATTTTTTGAATAATTTACTATAGAAAAGTCAATCCCTGGCGTAACTAAAATTTGTGACAGTAGAAAATTATTTTTTGAATAATTTACTATAGAAAAGGCAATCCCTGGCGTAATTAAAATTTGCGACAGTATAAAATTATTTTTTGAATAATTTACTATAGAAAAGTCAATCCCTGGCGCAATTAAAATTTGTGACAGTATAAAATTAGTTTTTGAATAATTTACTATAGAAAAGGCAATCCCTGGCGTAATTAAAATTTGCGACAGTATAAAATTAGTTTTTGAAAAATTTACTATAGAAAAGTCAATCCCTGGCGTAATTAAAATTTGTGACAGTTGAAAATTATTTTTTGAATAATTTACTATAGAAAAGTCAATCCCTGGCGCAATTAAAATTTGTGACAGTATAAAATTATTTTTTGAATAATTTACTATAGAAAAGGCAATCCCTGGCGCACATAAAATTTGCGACAGTATAAAATTATTTTTTGAATAATTTACTATATAAAAGGCAATCCCTGGCGCACATAAAATTTGCGACAGTATAAAATTAGTTTTTGAATAATTTACTATAGAAAAGGCAATCCCTGGGATATTTAAAATTTGCGACAGTATAAAATTATTTTTTGAATAATTTACTATAGAAAAGTCAATCCCTGGCGCAATTAAAATTTGCGACAGTTGAAAATTATTTTTTGAATAATTTACTATAGAAAAGGCAATCCCTGGCGCAATTAAAATTTGTGACAGTTGAAAATTATTTTTTGAATAATTTACTATAGAAAAGTCAATCCCTGGGATATTTAAAATTTGTGACAGTTGAAAATTATTTTTTGAATAATTTACTATAGAAAAGTCAATCCCTGGCGCAATTAAAATTTGTGACAGTTGAAAATTATTTTTTGAATAATTTACTATAGAAAAGGCAATCCCTGGCGCAATTAAAATTTGCGACAGTAAAAAATTAGTTTTTGAATAATTTACTATAGAAAAGGCAATCCCTGGCGCAATTAAAATTTGTGACAGTTGAAAATTATTTTTTGAATAATTTACTATAGAAAAGTCAATCCCTGGCGTAATTAAAATTTGTGACAGTATAAAATTATTTTTTGAATAATTTACTATAGAAAAGTCAATCCCTGGCGTAATTAAAATTTGTGACAGTAGAAAATTATTTTTTGAATAATTTACTATAGAAAAGGCAATCCCTGGCGTAATTAAAATTTGCGACAGTAAAAAATTAGTTTTTGAATAATTTACTATAGAAAAGTCAATCCCTGGCGCAATTAAAATTTGCGACAGTTGAAAATTATTTTTTGAATAATTTACTATAGAAAAGGCAATCCCTGGCGCAATTAAAATTTGCGACAGTAGAAAATTATTTTTTGAATAATTTACTATAGAAAAGGCAATCCCTGGCGCAATTAAAATTTGTGACAGTTGAAAATTATTTTTTGAATAATTTACTATAGAAAAGTCAATCCCTGGCGTAATTAAAATTTGTGACAGTATAAAATTATTTTTTGAATAATTTACTATAGAAAAGGCAATCCCTGGGATATTTAAAATTTGCGACAGTATAAAATTAGTTTTTGAAAAATTTACTATAGAAAAGGCAATCCCTGGCGTAATTAAAATTTGCGACAGTATAAAATTAGTTTTTGAAAAATTTACTATATAAAAGGCAATCCCTGGCGTAATTAAAATTTGCGACAGTATAAAATTAGTTTTTGAAAAATTTACTATAGAAAAGGCAATCCCTGGCGCACATAAAATTTGCGACAGTATAAAATTATTTTTTGAATAATTTACTATAGAAAAGTCAATCCCTGGCGTAATTAAAATTTGTGACAGTAGAAAATTATTTTTTGAATAATTTACTATAGAAAAGGCAATCCCTGGGATATTTAAAATTTGTGACAGTTGAAAATTATTTTTTGAATAATTTACTATAGAAAAGTCAATCCCTGGGATATTTAAAATTTGTGACAGTTGAAAATTATTTTTTGAATAATTTACTATAGAAAAGTCAATCCCTGGCGCAATTAAAATTTGTGACAGTTGAAAATTATTTTTTGAATAATTTACTATAGAAAAGTCAATCCCTGGCGCACATAAAATTTGTGACAGTATAAAATTATTTTTTGAATAATTTACTATAGAAAAGTCAATCCCTGGCGCAATTAAAATTTGCGACAGTATAAAATTATTTTTTGAATAATTTACTATAGAAAAGTCAATCCCTGGCGTAATTAAAATTTGTGACAGTATAAAATTATTTTTTGAATAATTTACTATAGAAAAGTCAATCCCTGGCGTAATTAAAATTTGTGACAGTAGAAAATTATTTTTTGAATAATTTACTATAGAAAAGGCAATCCCCTGGCGTAATTAAAATTTGCGACAGTAAAAAATTAGTTTTTGAATAATTTACTATTGAAAAGTCAATCCCTGGCGCAATTAAAATTTGCGACAGTAGAAAATTATTTTTTGAATAATTTACTATAGAAAAGGCAATCCCTGGCGCACATAAAATTTGCGACAGTATAAAATTAGTTTTTGAAAAATTTACTATAGAAAAGGCAATCCCTGGCGTAATTAAAATTTGTGACAGTATAAAATTAGTTTTTGAATAATTTACTATAGAAAAGGCAATCCCTGGCGTAATTAAAATTTGTGACAGTATAAAATTATTTTTTGAATAATTTACTATATAAAAGGCAATCCCTGGCGTAATTAAAATTTGCGACAGTATAAAATTAGTTTTTGAATAATTTACTATAGAAAAGTCAATCCCTGGCGCAATTAAAATTTGTGACAGTATAAAATTATTTTTTGAATAATTTACTATAGAAAAGTCAATCCCTGGCGTAATTAAAATTTGTGACAGTATAAAATTATTTTTTGAATAATTTACTATAGAAAAGGCAATCCCTGGCGCAATTAAAATTTGTGACAGTATAAAATTAGTTTTTGAAAAATTTACTATAGAAAAGGCAATCCCTGGCGCAATTAAAATTTGTGACAGTATAAAATTAGTTTTTGAAAAATTTACTATAGAAAAGGCAATCCCTGGCGTATTTAAAATTTGTGACAGTATAAAATTATTTTTTGAATAATTTACTATAGAAAAGTCAATCCCTGGCGCAATTAAAATTTGTGACAGTATAAAATTAGTTTTTGAATAATTTACTATAGAAAAGGCAATCCCTGGCGTAATTAAAATTTGTGACAGTATAAAATTATTTTTTGAATAATTTACTATAGAAAAGGCAATCCCTGGCGCACATAAAATTTGTGACAGTATAAAATTATTTTTTGAATAATTTACTATAGAAAAGTCAATCCCTGGCGCAATTAAAATTTGCGACAGTATAAAATTATTTTTTGAATAATTTACTATAGAAAAGGCAATCCCTGGCGTAATTAAAATTTGTGACAGTAGAAAATTATTTTTTGAATAATTTACTATAGAAAAGGCAATCCCTGGCGCACATAAAATTTGCGACAGTATAAAATTAGTTTTTGAAAAATTTACTATATAAAAGGCAATCCCTGGCGTAATTAAAATTTGCGACAGTATAAAATTATTTTTTGAATAATTTACTATAGAAAAGGCAATCCCTGGCGCACATAAAATTTGCGACAGTATAAAATTATTTTTTGAATAATTTACTATAGAAAAGGCAATCCCTGGCGCAATTAAAATTTGTGACAGTTGAAAATTATTTTTTGAATAATTTACTATAGAAAAGTCAATCCCTGGCGTAATTAAAATTTGTGACAGTATAAAATTATTTTTTGAATAATTTACTATAGAAAAGTCAATCCCTGGCGTAATTAAAATTTGTGACAGTAGAAAATTATTTTTTGAATAATTTACTATAGAAAAGGCAATCCCTGGCGCACATAAAATTTGCGACAGTATAAAATTAGTTTTTGAAAAATTTACTATATAAAAGGCAATCCCTGGCGCAATTAAAATTTGCGACAGTATAAAATTAGTTTTTGAATAATTTACTATAGAAAAGTCAATCCCTGGCGCAATTAAAATTTGTGACAGTTGAAAATTTTTTTTTGAATAATTTACTATAGAAAAGGCAATCCCTGGCGTAATTAAAATTTGCGACAGTATAAAATTAGTTTTTGAAAAATTTACTATATAAAAGTCAATCCCTGGCGCAATTAAAATTTGTGACAGTTGAAAATTATTTTTTGAATAATTTACTATAGAAAAGGCAATCCCTGGCGCAATTAAAATTTGCGACAGTATAAAATTATTTTTTGAATAATTTACTATAGAAAAGGCAATCCCTGGCGCAATTAAAATTTGTGACAGTTGAAAATTATTTTTTGAATAATTTACTATAGAAAAGTCAATCCCTGGCGTAATTAAAATTTGTGACAGTATAAAATTATTTTTTGAATAATTTGCTATATAAAAGGCAATCCCTGGCGTAATTAAAATTTGCGACAGTTGAAAATTATTTTTTGAATAATTTACTATAGAAAAGGCAATCCCTGGCGCAATTAAAATTTGTGACAGTTGAAAATTATTTTTTGAATAATTTACTATAGAAAAGTCAATCCCTGGCGCAATTAAAATTTGCGACAGTATAAAATTATTTTTTGAATAATTTACTATAGAAAAGTCAATCCCTGGCGCAATTAAAATTTGTGACAGTTGAAAATTATTTTTTGAATAATTTACTATAGAAAAGGCAATCCCTGGCGCAATTAAAATTTGTGACAGTTGAAAATTATTTTTTGAATAATTTACTATAGAAAAGTCAATCCCTGGCGTAATTAAAATTTGTGACAGTAGAAAATTATTTTTTGAATAATTTACTATAGAAAAGGCAATCCCTGGCGCAATTAAAATTTGCGACAGTATAAAATTAGTTTTTGAAAAATTTACTATAGAAAAGTCAATCCCTGGCGTAATTAAAATTTGTGACAGTAGAAAATTATTTTTTGAATAATTTACTATAGAAAAGGCAATCCCTGGCGCAATTAAAATTTGCGACAGTATAAAATTAGTTTTTGAAAAATTTACTATATAAAAGGCAATCCCTGGCGCAATTAAAATTTGCGACAGTATAAAATTAGTTTTTGAATAATTTACTATAGAAAAGGCAATCCCTGGCGCAATTAAAATTTGCGACAGTAAAAAATTAGTTTTTGAATAATTTACTATAGAAAAGGCAATCCCTGGCGCAATTAAAATTTGTGACAGTTGAAAATTATTTTTTGAATAATTTACTATAGAAAAGTCAATCCCTGGCGCAATTAAAATTTGCGACAGTTGAAAATTATTTTTTGAATAATTTACTATAGAAAAGGCAATCCCTGGCGCAATTAAAATTTGTGACAGTTGAAAATTATTTTTTGAATAATTTACTATAGAAAAGTCAATCCCTGGGATATTTAAAATTTGTGACAGTTGAAAATTATTTTTTGAATAATTTACTATAGAAAAGTCAATCCCTGGCGCAATTAAAATTTGTGACAGTATAAAATTATTTTTTGAATAATTTACTATATAAAAGGCAATCCCTGGCGCAATTAAAATTTGCGACAGTATAAAATTATTTTTTGAAAAATTTACTATAGAAAAGGCAATCCCTGGCGCAATTAAAATTTGCGACAGTATAAAATTATTTTTTGAAAAATTTACTATATAAAAGGCAATCCCTGGCGTAATTAAAATTTGCGACAGTAGAAAATTATTTTTTGAATAATTTACTGTAGAAAAGGCAATCCCTGGGATATTTAAAATTTGCGACAGTATAAAATTAGTTTTTGAAAAATTTACTATATAAAAGTCAATCCCTGGCGCAATTAAAATTTGTGACAGTATAAAATTATTTTTTGAATAATTTACTATAGAAAAGTCAATCCCTGGCGCAATTAAAATTTGTGACAGTATAAAATTATTTTTTGAATAATTTACTATAGAAAAGTCAATCCCTGGCGCAATTAAAATTTGCGACAGTAGAAAATTATTTTTTGAAAAATTTACTATAGAAAAGGCAATCCCTGGCGCAATTAAAATTTGTGACAGTATAAAATTATTTTTTGAATAATTTACTATATAAAAGTCAATCCCTGGCGTAATTAAAATTTGTGACAGTATAAAATTTTTTTTTGAATAATTTACTATAGAAAAGTCAATCCCTGGCGCAATTAAAATTTGCGACAGTATAAAATTATTTTTTGAATAATTTACTATAGAAAAGGCAATCCCTGGCGTAATTAAAATTTGCGACAGTATAAAATTAGTTTTTGAAAAATTTACTATATAAAAGGCAATCCCTGGCGTAATTAAAATTTGCGACAGTATAAAATTAGTTTTTGAATAATTTACTATAGAAATGGCAATCCCTGGCGCAATTAAAATTTGCGACAGTATAAAATTAGTTTTTGAAAAATTTACTATAGAAAAGTCAATCCCTGGCGCAATTAAAATATGTGACAGTATAAAATTATTTTTTGAATAATTTACTATATAAAAGTCAATCCCTGGCGTAATTAAAATTTGTGACAGTATAAAATTATTTTTTGAATAATTTACTATAGAAAAGTCAATCCCTGGCGCAATTAAAATTTGTGACAGTTGAAAATTATTTTTTGAATAATTTACTATAGAAAAGTCAATCCCTGGCGCAATTAAAATTTGCGACAGTATAAAATTAGTTTTTGAATAATTTACTATAGAAAAGGCAATCCCTGGCGCAATTAAAATTTGCGACAGTATAAAATTAGTTTTTGAAAAATTTACTATAGAAAAGGCAATCCCTGGCGTAATTAAAATTTGCGACAGTATAAAATTATTTTTTGAATAATTTACTATAGAAAAGGCAATCCCTGGCGCAATTAAAATTTGCGACAGTATAAAATTATTTTTTGAATAATTTACTATAGAAAAGTCAATCCCTGGCGTAATTAAAATTTGTGACAGTATAAAATTATTTTTTGAATAATTTACTATAGAAAAGTCAATCCCTGGCGTAATTAAAATTTGTGACAGTATAAAATTATTTTTTGAATAATTTACTATAGAAAAGGCAATCCCTGGCGCAATTAAAATTTGCGACAGTATAAAATTATTTTTTGAATAATTTACTATAGAAAAGGCAATCCCTGGCGCAATTAAAATTTGCGACAGTATAAAATTAGTTTTTGAAAAATTTACTATATAAAAGGCAATCCCTGGCGTAATTAAAATTTGCGACAGTATAAAATTAGTTTTTGAATAATTTACTATAGAAAAGGCAATCCCTGGCGCAATTAAAATTTGCGACAGTATAAAATTAGTTTTTGAAAAATTTACTATAGAAAAGGCAATCCCTGGCGCAATTAAAATTTGCGACAGTAAAAAATTATTTTTTGAATAATTTACTATAGAAAAGGCAATCCCTGGGATATTTAAAATTTGCGACAGTATAAAATTATTTTTTGAATAATTTACTATAGAAAAGTCAATCCCTGGCGCAATTAAAATTTGCGACAGTATAAAATTATTTTTTGAATAATTTACTATAGAAAAGTCAATCCCTGGCGCAATTAAAATTTGCGACAGTATAAAATTATTTTTTGAATAATTTACTATAGAAAAGTCAATCCCTGGCGTAATTAAAATTTGTGACAGTTGAAAATTATTTTTTGAATAATTTACTATAGAAAAGTCAATCCCTGGCGCAATTAAAATTTGCGACAGTAGAAAATTATTTTTTGAATAATTTACTATAGAAAAGTCAATCCCTGGCGTAATTAAAATTTGCGACAGTATAAAATTATTTTTTGAATAATTTACTATAGAAAAGGCAATCCCTGGCGTAATTAAAATTTGTGACAGTATAAAATTAGTTTTTGAAAAATTTACTATAGAAAAGGCAATCCCTGGCGTATTTAAAATTTGTGACAGTATAAAATTATTTTTTGAATAATTTACTATAGAAAAGTCAATCCCTGGCGCAATTAAAATTTGCGACAGTATAAAATTATTTTTTGAATAATTTACTATAGAAAAGGCAATCCCTGGCGTAATTAAAATTTGCGACAGTATAAAATTAGTTTTTGAAAAATTTACTATATAAAAGGCAATCCCTGGCGTAATTAAAATTTGCGACAGTATAAAATTAGTTTTTGAAAAATTTACTATAGAAAAGGCAATCCCTGGCGTAATTAAAATTTGCGACAGTAAAAAATTATTTTTTGAATAATTTACTATAGAAAAGGCAATCCCTGGCGCACATAAAATTTGTGACAGTATAAAATTATTTTTTGAATAATTTACTATAGAAAAGTCAATCCCTGGCGCAATTAAAATTTGCGACAGTAGAAAATTATTTTTTGAATAATTTACTATAGAAAAGGCAATCCCTGGCGCACATAAAATTTGCGACAGTATAAAATTAGTTTTTGAAAAATTTACTATAGAAAAGGCAATCCCTGGCGTAATTAAAATTTGCGACAGTATAAAATTATTTTTTGAATAATTTACTATAGAAAAGTCAATCCCTGGCGCAATTAAAATTTGTGACAGTATAAAATTATTTTTTGAATAATTTACTATAGAAAAGTCAATCCCTGGCGTAATTAAAATTTGTGACAGTATAAAATTATTTTTTGAATAATTTACTATAGAAAAGTCAATCCCTGGCGCAATTAAAATTTGCGACAGTATAAAATTATTTTTTGAATAATTTACTATAGAAAAGGCAATCCCTGGCGTAATTAAAATTTGCGACAGTATAAAATTAGTTTTTGAAAAATTTACTATATAAAAGGCAATCCCTGGCGTAATTAAAATTTGCGACAGTATAAAATTAGTTTTTGAAAAATTTACTATAGAAAAGGCAATCCCTGGCGTAATTAAAATTTGCGAGAGTAAAAAATTATTTTTTGAATAATTTACTATAGAAAAGGCAATCCCTGGCGCACATAAAATTTGTGACAGTATAAAATTATTTTTTGAATAATTTACTATAGAAAAGTCAATCCCTGGCGCAATTAAAATTTGCGACAGTAGAAAATTATTTTTTGAATAATTTACTATAGAAAAGGCAATCCCTGGCGCACATAAAATTTGCGACAGTATAAAATTATTTTTTGAATAATTTACTATATAAAAGGCAATCCCTGGCGTAATTAAAATTTGCGACAGTATAAAATTAGTTTTTGAATAATTTACTATAGAAAAGTCAATCCCTAGCGCAATTAAAATTTGTGACAGTATAAAATTATTTTTTGAATAATTTACTATAGAAAAGTCAATCCCTGGCGTAATTAAAATTTGTGACAGTATAAAATTATTTTTTGAATAATTTACTATAGAAAAGGCAATCCCTGGCGCAATTAAAATTTGTGACAGTATAAAATTAGTTTTTGAAAAATTTACTATAGAAAAGGCAATCCCTGGCGCAATTAAAATTTGTGACAGTATAAAATTAGTTTTTGAAAAATTTACTATAGAAAAGGCAATCCCTGGCGTATTTAAAATTTGTGACAGTATAAAATTATTTTTTGAATAATTTACTATAGAAAAGTCAATCCCTGCCGCAATTAAAATTTGTGACAGTATAAAATTAGTTTTTGAATAATTTACTATAGAAAAGGCAATCCCTGGGATATTTAAAATTTGTGACAGTTGAAAATTATTTTTTGAATAATTTACTATAGAAAAGTCAATCCCTGGCGCAATTAAAATTTGCGACAGTATAAAATTATTTTTTGAATAATTTACTATAGAAAAGGCAATCCCTGGCGCAATTAAAATTTGTGACAGTATAAAATTAGTTTTTGAAAAATTTACTATAGAAAAGTCAATCCCTGGCGCAATTAAAATTTGCGACAGTATAAAATTATTTTTTGAATAATTTACTATAGAAAAGGCAATCCCTGGCGCAATTAAAATTTGTGACAGTATAAAATTAGTTTTTGAAAAATTTACTATAGAAAAGGCAATCCCTGGCGTAATTAAAATTTGCGACAGTATAAAATTAGTTTTTGAAAAATTTACTATATAAAAGGCAATCCCTGGCGTAATTAAAATTTGCGACAGTATAAAATTAGTTTTTGAAAAATTTACTATAGAAAAGGCAATCCCTGGCGTAATTAAAATTTGCGACAGTAAAAAATTATTTTTTGAATAATTTACTATAGAAAAGGCAATCCCTGGCGCACATAAAATTTGTGACAGTATAAAATTATTTTTTGAATAATTTACTATAGAAAAGTCAATCCCTGGCGTAATTAAAATTTGTGACAGTATAAAATTAGTTTTTGAAAAATTTACTATAGAAAAGGCAATCCCTGGCGTAATTAAAATTTGCGACAGTATAAAATTAGTTTTTGAAAAATTTACTATATAAAAGGCAATCCCTGGCGTAATTAAAATTTGCGACAGTATAAAATTAGTTTTTGAATAATTTACTATAGAAAAGGCAATCCCTGGCGCAATTAAAATTTGTGACAGTATAAAATTATTTTTTGAATAATTTACTATAGAAAAGTCAATCCCTGGCGTAATTAAAATTTGCGACAGTTGAAAATTATTTTTTGAATAATTTACTATAGAAAAGGCAATCCCTGGCGCAATTAAAATTTGTGACAGTTGAAAATTATTTTTTGAATAATTTACTATAGAAAAGGCAATCCCTGGCGCACATAAAATTTGCGACAGTATAAAATTAGTTTTTGAATAATTTACTATAGAAAAGGCAATCCCTGGCGCAATTAAAATTTGCGACAGTATAAAATTATTTTTTGAATAATTTACTATAGAAAAGGCAATCCCTGGCGTAATTAAAATTTGCGACAGTATAAAATTAGTTTTTGAAAAATTTACTATATAAAAGGCAATCCCTGGCGTAATTAAAATTTGCGACAGTATAAAATTAGTTTTTGAAAAATTTACTATAGAAAAGGCAATCCCTGGCGTAATTAAAATTTGCGACAGTAAAAAATTATTTTTTGAATAATTTACTATAGAAAAGTCAATCCCTGGCGCACATAAAATTTGTGACAGTATAAAATTATTTTTTGAATAATTTACTATAGAAAAGTCAATCCCTGGCGTAATTAAAATTTGCGACAGTATAAAATTATTTTTTGAATAATTTACTATAGAAAAGGCAATCCCTGGCGCAATTAAAATTTGTGACAGTATAAAATTATTTTTTGAATAATTTACTATAGATAAGGCAATCCCTGGCGTAATTAAAATTTGCGACAGTATAAAATTAGTTTTTGAATAATTTACTATAGAAAAGGCAATCGCTGGCGCACATAAAATTTGTGACAGTATAAAATTATTTTTTGAATAATTTACTATAGAAAAGGCAATCCTTGGCGCAATTAAAATTTGTGACAGTATAAAATTATTTTTTGAATAATTTACTATAGAAAAGGCAATCCCTGGCGCAATTAAAATTTGCGACAGTATAAAATTAGTTTTTGAATAATTTACTATAGAAAAGGCAATCCCTGGCGCAATTAAAATTTGTGACAGTATAAAATTAGTTTTTGAATAATTTACTATAGAAAAGGCAATCCCTGGCGCAATTAAAATTTGTGACAGTATAAAATTAGTTTTTGAAAAATTTACTATATAAAAGGCAATCCCTGGCGCACATAAAATTTGCGACAGTAAAAAATTATTTTTTGAATAATTTACTATAGAAAAGGCAATCCCTGGCGCAATTAAAATTTGCGACAGTATAAAATTATTTTTTGAATAATTTACTATAGAAAAGTCAATCCCTGGCGTAATTAAAATTTGCGACAGTTGAAAATTATTTTTTGAATAATTTACTATAGAAAAGGCAATCCCTGGCGCAATTAAAATTTGTGACAGTATAAAATTATTTTTTGAATAATTTACTATAGAAAAGGCAATCCCTGGCGCAATTAAAATTTGCGACAGTATAAAATTATTTTTTGAATAATTTACTATAGAAAAGGCAATCCCTGGCGCAATTAAAATTTGTGACAGTATAAAATTAGTTTTTGAATAATTTACTATAGAAAAGTCAATCCCTGGCGCAATTAAAATTTGTGACAGTATAAAATTATTTTTTGAATAATTTACTATATAAAAGGCAATCCCTGGCGTAATTAAAATTTGCGACAGTTGAAAATTATTTTTTGAATAATTTACTATAGAAAAGGCAATCCCTGGCGCAATTAAAATTTGTGACAGTTGAAAATTATTTTTTGAATAATTTACTATAGAAAAGTCAATCCCTGGCGCAATTAAAATTTGCGACAGTATAAAATTAGTTTTTGAATAATTTACTATAGAAAAGTCAATCCCTGGCGTAATTAAAATTTGTGACAGTATAAAATTATTTTTTGAATAATTTACTATAGAAAAGGCAATCCCTGGCGCAATTAAAATTTGCGACAGTATAAAATTATTTTTTGAATAATTTACTATAGAAAAGTCAATCCCTGGCGCACATAAAATTTGTGACAGTTGAAAATTATTTTTTGAATAATTTACTATAGAAAAGTCAATCCCTGGCGCAATTAAAATTTGCGACAGTATAAAATTATTTTTTGAATAATTTACTATAGAAAAGGCAATCCCTGGCGCAATTAAAATTTGCGACAGTATAAAATTATTTTTTGAAAAATTTACTATAGAAAAGGCAATCCCTGGCGTAATTAAAATTTGCGACAGTATAAAATTATTTTTTGAATAATTTACTATAGAAAAGTCAATCCCTGGCGCAATTAAAATTTGCGACAGTATAAAATTAGTTTTTGAATAATTTACTATAGAAAAGTCAATCCCTGGCGCAATGAAAATTTGTGACAGTATAAAATTATTTTTTGAATAATTTACTATAGAAAAGGCAATCCCTGGCGCAATTAAAATTTGCGACAGTATAAAATTATTTTTTGAATAATTTACTATAGAAAAGTCAATCCCTGGCGCACATAAAATTTGTGACAGTTGAAAATTATTTTTTGAATAATTTACTATAGAAAAGTCAATCCCTGGCGCAATTAAAATTTGCGACAGTATAAAATTATTTTTTGAAAAATTTGCTATAGAAAAGGCAATCCCTGGCGCAATTAAAATTTGCGACAGTATAAAATTATTTTTTGAATAATTTACTATATAAAAGTCAATCCCTGGCGTAATTAAAATTTGTGACAGTATAAAATTATTTTTTGAATAATTTACTATAGAAAAGTCAATCCCTGGCGCAATTAAAATTTGCGACAGTATAAAATTATTTTTTGAATAATTTACTATAGAAAAGTCAATCCCTGGCGCAATTAAAATTTGCGACAGTTGAAAATTAGTTTTTGAATAATTTACTATAGAAAAGTCAATCCCTGGCGCAATTAAAATTTGTGACAGTATAAAATTATTTTTTGAATAATTTACTATAGAAAAGGCAATCCCTGGCGCAATTAAAATTTGTGACAGTTGAAAATTATTTTTTGAATAATTTACTATAGAAAAGTCAATCCCTGGCGCAATTAAAATTTGCGACAGTAGAAAATTATTTTTTGAAAAATTTACTATAGAAAAGGCAATCCCTGGCGCAATTAAAATTTGCGACAGTATAAAATTATTTTTTGAATAATTTACTATATAAAAGTCAATCCCTGGCGTAATTAAAATTTGTGACAGTATAAAATTATTTTTTGAATAATTTACTATAGAAAAGTCAATCCCTGGCGCAATTAAAATTTGCGACAGTATAAAATTATTTTTTGAATAATTTACTATAGAAAAGGCAATCCCTGGCGTAATTAAAATTTGCGACAGTATAAAATTAGTTTTTGAATAATTTACTATATAAAAGTCAATCCCTGGCGTAATTAAAATTTGCGACAGTATAAAATTATTTTTTGAATAATTTACTATAGAAAAGGCAATCCCTGGCGCAATTAAAATTTGCGACAGTATAAAATTATTTTTTGAATAATTTACTATAGAAAAGGCAATCCCTGGCGCAATTAAAATTTGTGACAGTTGAAAATTATTTTTTGAATAATTTACTATAGAAAAGTCAATCCCTGGCGCAATTAAAATTTGTGACAGTTGAAAATTATTTTTTGAATAATTTACTATAGAAAAGACAATCCCTGGCGCACATAAAATTTGTGACAGTATAAAATTATTTTTTGAAAAATTTACTATAGAAAAGGCAATCCCTGGCGCAATTAAAATTTGTGACAGTATAAAATTAGTTTTTGAATAATTTACTATAGAAAAGGCAATCCCTGGCGCAATTAAAATTTGTGACAGTATAAAATTATTTTTTGAATAATTTACTATAGAAAAGTCAATCCCTGGCGCAATTAAAATTTGTGACAGTTGAAAATTATTTTTTGAATAATTTACTATAGAAAAGGCAATCCCTGGCGCACATAAAATTTGCGACCGTATAAAATTATTTTTTGAATAATTTACTATAGAAAAGGCAATCCCTGGCGCACATAAAATTTGTGACAGTATAAAATTAGTTTTTGAATAATTTACTATAGAAAAGGCAATCCCTGGCGTAATTAAAATTTGCGACAGTATAAAATTAGTTTTTGAATAATTTACTATAGAAAAGGCAATCCCTGGCGCACATAAAATTTGTGACAGTATAAAATTATTTTTTGAATAATTTACTATAGAAAAGGCAATCCCTGGCGCAATTAAAATTTGTGACAGTATAAAATTATTTTTTGAATAATTTACTATAGAAAAGGCAATCCCTGGCGCAATTAAAATTTGCGACAGTATAAAATTAGTTTTTGAATAATTTACTATAGAAAAGGCAATCCCTGGCGCAATTAAAATTTGCGACAGTATAAAATTAGTTTTTGAATAATTTAATATAGAAAAGTCAATCCCTGGCGCACATAAAATTTGTGACAGTTGAAAATTATTTTTTGAAAAATTTACTATATAAAAGGCAATCCCTGGCGTAATTAAAATTTGCGACAGTATAAAATTATTTTTTGAATAATTTACTATAGAAAAGGCAATCCCTGGCGCAATTAAAATTTGTGACAGTTGAAAATTATTTTTTGAATAATTTACTATAGAAAAGTCAATCCCTGGCGCAATTAAAATTTGTGACAGTTGAAAATTATTTTTTGAATAATTTACTATAGAAAAGTCAATCCCTGGCGCAATTAAAATTTGTGACAGTTGAAAATTATTTTTTGAATAATTTACTATAGAAAAGGCAATCCCTGGCGCACATAAAATTTGTGACAGTATAAAATTATTTTTTGAAAAATTTACTATAGAAAAGTCAATCCCTGGCGCAATTAAAATTTGTGACAGTATAAAATTAGTTTTTGAATAATTTACTATAGAAAAGGCAATCCCTGGCGCAATTAAAATTTGTGACAATTGAAAATTATTTTTTGAATAATTTACTATAGAAAAGTCAATCCCTGGGATATTTAAAATTTGTGACAGTTGAAAATTATTTTTTGAATAATTTACTATAGAAAAGTCAATCCCTGGCGCAATTAAAATTTGTGACAGTTGAAAATTATTTTTTGAATAATTTACTATAGAAAAGGCAATCCCTGGCGCAATTAAAATTTGCGACAGTAAAAAATTAGTTTTTGAATAATTTACTATATAAAAGTCAATCCCTGGCGTAATTAAAATTTGCGACAGTATAAAATTATTTTTTGAAAAATTTACTATAGAAAAGGCAATCCCTGGCGCAATTAAAATTTGCGACAGTATAAAATTATTTTTTGAATAATTTACTATAGAAAAGTCAATCCCTGGCGCAATTAAAATTTGTGACAGTTGAAAATTATTTTTTGAATAATTTACTATAGAAAAGTCAATCCCTGGCGCAATTAAAATTTGTGACAGTTGAAAATTATTTTTTGAATAATTTACTATAGAAAAGTCAATCCCTGGCGCACATAAAATTTGTGACAGTATAAAATTAGTTTTTGAATAATTTACTATAGAAAAGTCAATCCCTGGCGTAATTAAAATTTGTGACAGTTGAAAATTATTTTTTGAATAATTTACTATAGAAAAGGCAATCCCTGGCGCAATTAAAATTTGTGACAGTATAAAATTAGTTTTTGAATAATTTACTATAGAAAAGTCAATCCCTGGCGTAATTAAAATTTGCGACAGTTGAAAATTAGTTTTTGAATAATTTACTATAGAAAAGGCAATCCCTGGCGTAATTAAAATTTGCGACAGTATAAAATTATTTTTTGAAAAATTTACTATAGAAAAGGCAATCCCTGGCGCAATTAAAATTTGCGACAGTATAAAATTATTTTTTGAATAATTTACTATAGAAAAGTCAATCCCTGGCGCAATTAAAATTTGTGACAGTTGAAAATTATTTTTTGAATAATTTACTATAGAAAAGTCAATCCCTGGCGCAATTAAAATTTGTGACAGTTGAAAATTATTTTTTGAATAATTTACTATAGAAAAGTCAATCCCTGGCGCACATAAAATTTGTGACAGTATAAAATTAGTTTTTGAATAATTTACTATAGAAAAGTCAATCCCTGGCGTAATTAAAATTTGTGACAGTATAAAATTATTTTTTGAATAATTTACTATAGAAAAGGCAATCCCTGGCGCAATTAAAATTTGCGACAGTATAAAATTATTTTTTGAATAATTTACTATAGAAAAGTCAATCCCTGGCGCACATAAAATTTGTGACAGTTGAAAATTATTTTTTGAATAATTTACTATAGAAAAGTCAATCCCTGGCGCAATTAAAATTTGCGACAGTATAAAATTATTTTTTGAATAATTTACTATAGAAAAGGCAATCCCTGGCGCAATTAAAATTTGCGACAGTATAAAATTATTTTTTGAAAAATTTACTATAGAAAAGGCAATCCCTGGCGTAATTAAAATTTGCGACAGTATAAAATTATTTTTTGAATAATTTACTATAGAAAAGTCAATCCCTGGCGCAATTAAAATTTGCGACAGTATAAAATTATTTTTTGAATAATTTACTATAGAAAAGGCAATCCCTGGCGCAATTAAAATTTGCGACAGTATAAAATTATTTTTTGAATAATTTACTATAGAAAAGTCAATCCCTGGCGCAATTAAAATTTGTGACAGTATAAAATTAGTTTTTGAATAATTTACTATAGAAAAGGCAATCCCTGGCGCACATAAAATTTGCGACAGTATAAAATTAGTTTTTGAAAAATTTACTATAGAAAAGTCAATCCCTGGCGCAATTAAAATTTGTGACAGTATAAAATTAGTTTTTGAATAATTTACTATAGAAAAGGTAATCCCTGGCGCAATTAAAATTTGTGACAGTTGAAAATTATTTTTTGAATAATTTACTATAGAAAAGTCAATCCCTGGCGCAATTAAAATTTGTGACAGTTGAAAATTAGTTTTTGAAAAATTTACTATATAAAAGTCAATCCCTGGCGCAATTAAAATTTGCGACAGTATAAAATTATTTTTTGAATAATTTACTATAGAAAAGTCAATCCCTGGCGTAATTAAAATTTGCGACAGTATAAAATTATTTTTTGAATAATTTACTATATAAAAGGCAATCCCTGGCGCACATAAAATTTGCGACAGTATAAAATTAGTTTTTGAAAAATTTACTATAGAAAAGTCAATCCCTGGCGCAATTAAAATTTGTGACAGTTGAAAATTATTTTTTGAATAATTTACTATAGAAAAGGCAATCCCTGGGATATTTAAAATTTGCGACAGTATAAAATTATTTTTTGAATAATTTACTATAGAAAAGTCAATCCCTGGCGCAATTAAAATTTGTGACAGTATAAAATTAGTTTTTGAATAATTTACTATAGAAAAGGCAATCCCTGGCGCAATTAAAATTTGTGACAGTATAAAATTAGTTTTTGAAAAATTTACTATATAAAAGGCAATCCCTGGCGCACATAAAATTTGCGACAGTAAAAAATTATTTTTTGAATAATTTACTATAGAAAAGGCAATCCCTGGCGCAATTAAAATTTGTGACAGTTGAAAATTATTTTTTGAAAAATTTACTATAGAAAAGGCAATCCCTGGCGCAATTAAAATTTGTGACAGTTGAAAATTATTTTTTGAATAATTTACTATATAAAAGGCAATCCCTGGGATATTTAAAATTTGCGACAGTATAAAATTATTTTTTGAATAATTTACTATAGAAAAGTCAATCCCTGGCGCAATTAAAATTTGTGACAGTTGAAAATTATTTTTTGAATAATTTACTATAGAAAAGGCAATCCCTGGCGCAATTAAAATTTGTGACAGTTGAAAATTATTTTTTGAATAATTTACTATAGAAAAGGCAATCCCTGGCGCACATAAAATTTGCGACAGTATAAAATTAGTTTTTGAATAATTTACTATAGAAAAGGCAATCCCTGGCGCACATAAAATTTGTGACAGTATAAAATTAGTTTTTGAAAAATTTACTATATAAAAGGCAATCCCTGGCGTAATTAAAATTTGCGACAGTATAAAATTAGTTTTTGAATAATTTACTATAGAAAAGGCAATCCCTGGCGCACATAAAATTTGTGACAGTATAAAATTATTTTTTGAATAATTTACTATAGAAAAGGCAATCCCTGGCGCAATTAAAATTTGTGACAGTATAAAATTATTTTTTGAATAATTTACTATAGAAAAGGCAATCCCTGGCGCAATTAAAATTTGCGACAGTATAAAATTAGTTTTTGAATAATTTACTATAGAAAAGGCAATCCCTGGCGTAATTAAAATTTGTGACAGTATAAAATTAGTTTTTGAATAATTTACTATAGAAAAGGCAATCCCTGGCGTAATTAAAATTTGCGACAGTATAAAATTAGTTTTTGAATAATTTACTATAGAAAAGGCAATCCCTGGCGCAATTAAAATTTGTGACAGTTGAAAATTATTTTTTGAATAATTTACTATAGAAAAGGCAATCCCTGGCGTAATTAAAATTTGCGACAGTATAAAATTATTTTTTGAATAATTTACTATAGAAAAGTCAATCCCTGGCGCAATTAAAATTTGCGACAGTAGAAAATTATTTTTTGAATAATTTACTATAGAAAAGGCAATCCCTGGCGCAATTAAAATTTGTGACAGTTGAAAATTATTTTTTGAATAATTTACTATAGAAAAGTCAATCCCTGGCGCAATTAAAATTTGTGACAGTATAAAATTAGTTTTTGAATAATTTACTATAGAAAAGGCAATCCCTGGCGCACATAAAATTTGCGACAGTATAAAATTAGTTTTTGAATAATTTACTATAGAAAAGGCAATCCCTGGCGCACATAAAATTTGTGACAGTATAAAATTAGTTTTTGAAAAATTTACTATATAAAAGGCAATCCCTGGCGTAATTAAAATTTGCGACAGTATAAAATTAGTTTTTGAATAATTTACTATAGAAAAGGCAATCCCTGGCGCACATAAAATTTGTGACAGTATAAAATTATTTTTTGAATAATTTACTATAGAAAAGGCAATCCCTGGCGCAATTAAAATTTGCGACAGTAGAAAATTATTTTTTGAATAATTTACTATAGAAAAGGCAATCCCTGGCGTAATTAAAATTTGCGACAGTATAAAATTATTTTTTGAATAATTTACTATAGAAAAGTCAATCCCTGGCGCAATTAAAATTTGCGACAGTAGAAAATTATTTTTTGAATAATTTACTATAGAAAAGGCAATCCCTGGCGCAATTAAAATTTGTGACAGTTGAAAATTATTTTTTGAATAATTTACTATAGAAAAGTCAATCCCTGGCGCAATTAAAATTTGTGACAGTATAAAATTAGTTTTTGAATAATTTACTATAGAAAAGGCAATCCCTGGCGCACATAAAATTTGCGACAGTATAAAATTAGTTTTTGAATAATTTACTATAGAAAAGGCAATCCCTGGCGCACATAAAATTTGTGACAGTATAAAATTAGTTTTTGAAAAATTTACTATATAAAAGGCAATCCCTGGCGTAATTAAAATTTGCGACAGTATAAAATTAGTTTTTGAATAATTTACTATAAAAAAGGCAATCACTGGCGCACATAAAATTTGTGACAGTATAAAATTATTTTTTGAATAATTTACTATAGAAAAGGCAATCCCTGGCGCAATTAAAATTTGTGACAGTATAAAATTATTTTTTGAATAATTTACTATAGAAAAGGCAATCCCTGGCGTAATTAAAATTTGCGACAGTTGAAAATTAGTTTTTGAATAATTTACTATAGAAAAGGCAATCCCTGGCGCAATTAAAATTTGTGACAGTATAAAATTATTTTTTGAATAATTTACTATATAAAAGTCAATCCCTGGCGCAATTAAAATTTGCGACAGTAGAAAATTATTTTTTGAATAATTTACTATAGAAAAGGCAATCCCTGGGATATTTAAAATTTGCGACAGTAGAAAATTATTTTTTGAATAATTTACTATAGAAAAGGCAATCCCTGGCGCACATAAAATTTGCGACAGTATAAAATTATTTTTTGAATAATTTACTATAGAAAAGGCAATCCCTGGGATATTTAAAATTTGTGACAGTTGAAAATTATTTTTTGAATAATTTACTATAGAAAAGGCAATCCCTGGCGCAATTAAAATTTGTGACAGTATAAAATTATTTTTTGAATAATTTACTATAGAAAAGGCAATCCCTGGCGCAATTAAAATTTGTGACAGTATAAAATTATTTTTTGAATAATTTACTATAGAAAAGGCAATCCCTGGCGTAATTAAAATTTGCGACAGTTGAAAATTAGTTTTTGAAAAATTTACTATAGAAAAGGCAATCCCTGGCGCAATTAAAATTTGTGACAGTTGAAAATTAGTTTTTGAAAAATTTACTATATAAAAGTCAATCCCTGGCGCAATTAAAATTTGCGACAGTATAAAATTATTTTTTGAATAATTTACTATAGAAAAGGCAATCCCTGGCGCAATTAAAATTTGCGACAGTATAAAATTATTTTTTGAATAATTTACTATAGAAAAGTCAATCCCTGGCGCAATTAAAATTTGTGACAGTATAAAATTAGTTTTTGAATAATTTACTATAGAAAAGGCAATCCCTGGCGCACATAAAATTTGTGACAGTTGAAAATTAGTTTTTGAATAATTTACTATAGAAAAGGCAATCCCTAGCGCACATAAAATTTGTGACAGTATAAAATTAGTTTTTGAAAAATTTACTATATAAAAGGCAATCCCTGGCGCAATTAAAATTTGCGACAGTATAAAATTATTTTTTGAATAATTTACTATATAAAAGGCAATCCCTGGCGTAATTAAAATTTGCGACAGTATAAAATTAGTTTTTGAATAATTTACTATAGAAAAGGCAATCCCTGGCGCAATTAAAATTTGTGACAGTATAAAATTATTTTTTGAATAATTTACTATAGAAAAGTCAATCCCTGGCGCAATTAAAATTTGCGACAGTATAAAATTATTTTTTGAATAATTTACTATAGAAAAGGCAATCCCTGGCGCAATTAAAATTTGCGACAGTATAAAATTAGTTTTTGAAAAATTTACTATAGAAAAGTCAATCCCTGGCGCACATAAAATTTGTGACAGTATAAAATTAGTTTTTGAAAAATTTACTATATAAAAGGCAATCCCTGGCGCAATTAAAATTTGTGACAGTTGAAAATTATTTTTTGAATAATTTACTATAGAAAAGTCAATCCCTGGCGCAATTAAAATTTGTGACAGTATAAAATTATTTTTTGAATAATTTACTATAGAAAAGGCAATCCCTGGCGCAATTAAAATTTGTGACAGTTGAAAATTATTTTTTGAATAATTTACTATATAAAAGGCAATCCCTGGGATATTTAAAATTTGCGACAGTATAAAATTAGTTTTTGAAAAATTTACTATAGAAAAGTCAATCCCTGGCGCAATTAAAATTTGTGACAGTTGAAAATTATTTTTTGAATAATTTACTATAGAAAAGGCAATCCCTGGCGCAATTAAAATTTGCGACAGTATAAAATTAGTTTTTGAAAAATTTACTATATAAAAGGCAATCCCTGGCGTAATTAAAATTTGCGACAGTATAAAATTAGTTTTTGAATAATTTACTATAGAAAAGGCAATCCCTGGCGCACATAAAATTTGTGACAGTTGAAAATTATTTTTTGAAAAATTTACTATAGAAAAGGCAATCCCTGGCGCAATTAAAATTTGTGACAGTATAAAATTATTTTTTGAATAATTTACTATAGAAAAGGCAATCCCTGGCGCACATAAAATTTGCGACAGTATAAAATTAGTTTTTGAAAAATTTACTATATAAAAGGCAATCCCTGGCGTAATTAAAATTTGCGACAGTATAAAATTATTTTTTGAATAATTTACTATAGAAAAGTCAATCCCTGGCGCAATTAAAATTTGTGACAGTTGAAAATTATTTTTTGAATAATTTACTATAGAAAAGGCAATCCCTGGCGCACATAAAATTTGCGACAGTATAAAATTAGTTTTTGAATAATTTACTATAGAAAAGGCAATCCCTGGCGCAATTAAAATTTGTGACAGTATAAAATTAGTTTTTGAAAAATTTACTATATAAAAGGCAATCCCTGGCGTAATTAAAATTTGCGACAGTATAAAATTATTTTTTGAAAAATTTACTATAGAAAAGGCAATCCCTGGCGCACATAAAATTTGTGACAGTTGAAAATTATTTTTTGAATAATTTACTATAGAAAAGGCAATCCCTGGCGCACATAAAATTTGTGACAGTTGAAAATTAGTTTTTGAAAAATTTACTATAGAAAAGTCAATCCCTGGCGTAATTAAAATTTGCGACAGTATAAAATTATTTTTTGAATAATTTACTATAGAAAAGTCAATCCCTGGCGCAATTAAAATTTGTGACAGTTGAAAATTATTTTTTGAATAATTTACTATAGAAAAGGCAATCCCTGGCGCATTTAAAATTTGCGACAGTATAAAATTAGTTTTTGAAAAATTTACTATATAAAAGGCAATCCCTGGCGCAATTAAAATTTGTGACAGTTGAAAATTATTTTTTGAATAATTTACTATAGAAAAGGCAATCCCTGGCGCACATAAAATTTGCGACAGTAGAAAATTATTTTTTGAATAATTTACTATAGAAAAGGCAATCCCTGGCGTAATTAAAATTTGTGACAGTTGAAAATTATTTTTTGAATAATTTACTATAGAAAAGGCAATCCCTGGCGCAATTAAAATTTGTGACAGTTGAAAATTATTTTTTGAATAATTTACTATAGAAAAGGCAATCCCTGGCGCACATAAAATTTGCGACAGTTGAAAATTATTTTTTGAATAATTTACTATAGAAAAGTCAATCCCTGGCGCAATTAAAATTTGTGACAGTTGAAAATTATTTTTTGAATAATTTACTATATAAAAGGCAATCCCTGGCGCACATAAAATTTGTGACAGTTGAAAATTATTTTTTGAAAAATTTACTATAGAAAAGGCAATCCCTGGCGCAATTAAAATTTGTGACAGTATAAAATTATTTTTTGAATAATTTACTATAGAAAAGGCAATCCCTGGCGCACATAAAATTTGCGACAGTATAAAATTAGTTTTTGAAAAATTTACTATATAAAAGGCAATCCCTGGCGTAATTAAAATTTGCGACAGTATAAAATTATTTTTTGAATAATTTACTATAGAATAGTCAATCCCTGGCGCAATTAAAATTTGTGACAGTTGAAAATTATTTTTTGAATAATTTACTATAGAAAAGGCAATCCCTGGCGCAATTAAAATTTGCGACAGTATAAAATTAGTTTTTGAAAAATTTACTATATAAAAGGCAATCCCTGGGATATTTAAAATTTGCGACAGTATAAAATTAGTTTTTGAAAAATTTACTATAGAAAAGGCAATCCCTGGCGCAATTAAAATTTGTGACAGTATAAAATTAGTTTTTGAATAATTTACTATAGAAAAGGCAATCCCTGGCGCAATTAAAATTTGTGACAGTTGAAAATTATTTTTTGAAAAATTTACTATAGAAAAGGCAATCCCTGGCGCAATTAAAATTTGTGACAGTTGAAAATTATTTTTTGAATAATTTACTATATAAAAGGCAATCCCTGGCGTAATTAAAATTTGCGACAGTATAAAATTATTTTTTGAATAATTTACTATAGAAAAGGCAATCCCTGGCGCAATTAAAATTTGTGACAGTTGAAAATTATTTTTTGAATAATTTACTATATAAAAGGCAATCCCTGGGATATTTAAAATTTGCGACAGTATAAAATTAGTTTTTGAAAAATGTACTATAGAAAAGTCAATCCCTGGCGCAATTAAAATTTGTGACAGTTGAAAATTATTTTTTGAATAATTTACTATAGAAAAGGCAATCCCTGGCGCAATTAAAATTTGCGACAGTATAAAATTAGTTTTTGAAAAATTTACTATATAAAAGGCAATCCCTGGCGTAATTAAAATTTGCGACAGTATAAAATTAGTTTTTGAGTAATTTACTATAGAAAAGGCAATCCCTGGCGCACATAAAATTTGTGACAGTTGAAAATTATTTTTTGAAAAATTTACTATAGAAAAGGCAATCCCTGGCGCAATTAAAATTTGTGACAGTATAAAATTATTTTTTGAATAATTTACTATAGAAAAGGCAATCCCTGGCGCACATAAAATTTGTGACAGTTGAAAATTATTTTTTGAATAATTTACTATAGAAAAGTCAATCCCTGGGATATTTAAAATTTGCGACAGTTGAAAATTAGTTTTTGAAAAATTTACTATAGAAAAGGCAATCCCTGGCGCACATAAAATTTGCGACAGTATAAAATTATTTTTTGAATAATTTACTATAGAAAAGTCAATCCCTGGCGTAATTAAAATTTGTGACAGTTGAAAATTATTTTTTGAATAATTTACTATAGAAAAGTCAATCCCTGGCGTAATTAAAATTTGCGACAGTAAAAAATTAGTTTTTGAATAATTTACTATAGAAAAGTCAATCCCTGGCGCAATTAAAATTTGTGACAGTATAAAATTAGTTTTTGAATAATTTACTATAGAAAAGGCAATCCCTGGCGCAATTAAAATTTGTGACAGTTGAAAATTATTTTTTGAATAATTTACTATAGAAAAGTCAATCCCTGGCGCAATTAAAATTTGTGACAGTATAAAATTATTTTTTGAATAATTTACTATAGAAAAGGCAATCCCTGGCGCACATAAAATTTGCGACAGTAGAAAATTATTTTTTGAATAATTTACTATAGAAAAGGCAATCCCTGGCGCACATAAAATTTGCGACAGTATAAAATTAGTTTTTGAAAAATTTACTATATAAAAGGCAATCCCTGGCGTAATTAAAATTTGCGACAGTATAAAATTATTTTTTGAATAATTTACTATAGAAATGTCAATCCCTGGCGCAATTAAAATTTGTGACAGTTGAAAATTATTTTTTGAATAATTTACTATAGAAAAGTCAATCCCTGGCGCAATTAAAATTTGTGAGAGTATAAAATTAGTTTTTGAATAATTTACTATAGAAAAGGCAATCCCTGGCGCAATTAAAATTTGTGACAGTATAAAATTATTTTTTGAATAATTTACTATAGAAAAGGCAATCCCTGGCGCAATTAAAATTTGTGACAGTATAAAATTATTTTTTGAATAATTTACTATAGAAAAGGCAATCCCTGGCGCACATAAAATTTGTGACAGTTGAAAATTATTTTTTGAATAATTTACTATAGAAAAGTCAATCCCTGGCGCAATTAAAATTTGTGACAGTATAAAATTAGTTTTTGAAAAATTTACTATATAAAAGGCAATCCCTGGCGTAATTAAAATTTGCGACAGTATAAAATTATTTTTTGAATAATTTACTATAGAAAAGTCAATCCCTGGCGCAATTAAAATTTGTGACAGTATAAAATTAGTTTTTGAAAAATTTACTATATAAAAGGCAATCCCTGGCGTAATTAAAATTTGCGACAGTATAAAATTATTTTTTGAATAATTTACTATAGAAAAGGCAATCCCTGGCGCAATTAAAATTTGCGACAGTATAAAATTAGTTTTTGAAAAATTTACTATATAAAAGGCAATCCCTGGCGTAATTAAAATTTGCGACAGTATAAAATTATTTTTTGAATAATTTACTATAGAAAAGTCAATCCCTGGCGTAATTAAAATTTGTGACAGTATAAAATTAGTTTTTGAATAATTTACTATAGAAAAGGCAATCCCTGGGATATTTAAAATTTGTGACAGTTGAAAATTATTTTTTTAAAAATTTACTATAGAAAAGTCAATCCCTGGCGCAATTAAAATTTGTGACAGTATAAAATTAGTTTTTGAATAATTTACTATAGAAAAGGCAATCCCTGGCGCAATTAAAATTTGTGACAGTTGAAAATTATTTTTTGAATAATTTACTATAGAAAAGGCAATCCCTGGCGTAATTAAAATTTGCGACAGTAAAAAATTAGTTTTTGAAAAATTTACTATATAAAAGGCAATCCCTGGCGTAATTAAAATTTGCGACAGTATAAAATTAGTTTTTGAATAATTTACTATAGAAAAGGCAATCCCTGGCGCAATTAAAATTTGAGACAGTAAAAAATTAGTTTTTGAAAAATTTACTATATAAAAGGCAATCCCTGGCGTAATTAAAATTTGCGACAGTATAAAATTAGTTTTTGAAAAATTTACTATATAAAAGGCAATCCCTGGCGTAATTAAAATTTGCGACAGTATAAAATTAGTTTTTGAAAAATTTACTATAGAAAAGGCAATCCCTGGCGCACATAAAATTTGCGACAGTATAAAATTATTTTTTGAATAATTTACTATATAAAAGGCAATCCCTGGCGTAATTAAAATTTGCGACAGTATAAAATTAGTTTTTGAATAATTTACTATAGAAAAGGCAATCCCTGGCGTAATTAAAATTTGCGACAGTAAAAAATTAGTTTTTGAATAATTTACTATAGAAAAGGCAATCCCTGGCGCACATAAAATTTGCGACAGTATAAAATTATTTTTTGAATAATTTACTATAGAAAAGTCAATCCCTGGCGCAATTAAAATTTGTGACAGTTGAAAATTATTTTTTGAATAATTTACTATAGAAAAGGCAATCCCTGGCGTAATTAAAATTTGCGACAGTATAAAATTATTTTTTGAATAATTTACTATAGAAAAGTCAATCCCTGGCGTAATTAAAATTTGCGACAGTATAAAATTAGTTTTTGAATAATTTACTATAGAAAAGT
This sequence comes from Dioctria linearis, assembly GCA_963930735.1. Taxonomy (NCBI): domain Eukaryota; kingdom Metazoa; phylum Arthropoda; class Insecta; order Diptera; family Asilidae; genus Dioctria; species Dioctria linearis. Next base: position 67,349 of record CAWVNZ010002273.1, on the reverse strand, counting down.
CAATCCCTGGCGCAATTAAAATTTGTGACAGTTGAAAATTATTTTTTGAATAATTTACTATAGAAAAGTCAATCCCTGGCGCAATTAAAATTTGTGACAGTATAAAATTATTTTTTGAATAATTTACTATAGAAAAGGCAATCCCTGGGATATTTAAAATTTGCGGCAGTATAAAATTATTTTTTGAATAATTTACTATAGAAAAGTCAATCCCTGGCGTAATTAAAATTTGCGACAGTATAAAATTAGTTTTTGAATAATTTACTATAGAAAAGTCAATCCCTGGCGCAATTAAAATTTGTGACAGTTGAAAATTATTTTTTGAATAATTTACTATAGAAAAGGCAATCCCTGGCGCAATTAAAATTTGCGACAGTATAAAATTATTTTTTGAATAATTTACTATAGAAAAGTCAATCCCTGGCGTAATTAAAATTTGTGACAGTTGAAAATTAGTTTTTGAATAATTTACTATAGAAAAGTCAATCCCTGGCGCAATTAAAATTTGTGACAGTTGAAAATTATTTTTTGAATAATTTACTATAGAAAAGTCAATCCCTGGCGCAATTAAAATTTGTGACAGTATAAAATTATTTTTTGAATAATTTACTATAGAAAAGGCAATCCCTGGCGCAATTAAAATTTGTGACAGTTGAAAATTATTTTTTGAATAATTTACTATAGAAAAGTCAATCCCTGGCGTAATTAAAATTTGCGACAGTATAAAATTATTTTTTGAATAATTTACTATAGAAAAGGCAATCCCTGGCGTAATTAAAATTTGCGACAGTATAAAATTAGTTTTTGAAAAATTTACTATAGAAAAGTCAATCCCTGGCGCAATTAAAATTTGTGACAGTATAAAATTATTTTTTGAATAATTTACTATAGAAAAGTCAATCCCTGGCGCAATTAAAATTTGTGACAGTTGAAAATTATTTTTTGAATAATTTACTATAGAAAAGGCAATCCCTGGCGCAATTAAAATTTGTGACAGTATAAAATTATTTTTTGAATAATTTACTATAGAAAAGGCAATCCCTGGCGCACATAAAATTTGCGACAGTATAAAATTATTTTTTGAATAATTTACTATAGAAAAGGCAATCCCTGGCGTAATTAAAATTTGCGACAGTAAAAAATTATTTTTTGAATAATTTACTATAGAAAAGTCAATCCCTGGCGTAATTAAAATTTGCGACAGTATAAAATTATTTTTTGAATAATTTACTATAGAAAAGGCAATCCCTGGCGCACATAAAATTTGCGACAGTAAAAAATTATTTTTTGAATAATTTACTATAGAAAAGGCAATCCCTGGCGCAATTAAAATTTGTGACAGTATAAAATTATTTTTTGAATAATTTACTATAGAAAAGGCAATCCCTGGCGCAATTAAAATTTGTGACAGTTGAAAATTATTTTTTGAATAATTTACTATAGAAAAGGCAATCCCTGGCGTAATTAAAATTTGCGACAGTAAAAAATTAGTTTTTGAATAATTTACTATAGAAAAGTCAATCCCTGGCGCAATTAAAATTTGCGACAGTATAAAATTATTTTTTGAATAATTTACTATAGAAAAGTCAATCCCTGGCGTAATTAAAATTTGTGACAGTTGAAAATTATTTTTTGAATAATTTACTATAGAAAAGTCAATCCCTGGGATATTTAAAATTTGTGACAGTATAAAATTATTTTTTGAATAATTTACTATAGAAAAGGCAATCCCTGGCGTAATTAAAATTTGTGACAGTTGAAAATTATTTTTTGAATAATTTACTATAGAAAAGTCAATCCCTGGGATATTTAAAATTTGTGACAGTATAAAATTATTTTTTGAATAATTTACTATAGAAAAGGCAATCCCTGGCGCAATTAAAATTTGTGACAGTTGAAAATTATTTTTTGAATAATTTACTATAGAAAAGTCAATCCCTGGCGTAATTAAAATTTGTGACAGTATAAAATTATTTTTTGAATAATTTACTATAGAAAAGGCAATCCCTGGGATATTTAAAATTTGCGACAGTTGAAAATTATTTTTTGAATAATTTACTATAGAAAAGGCAATCCCTGGCGCAATTAAAATTTGTGACAGTTGAAAATTATTTTTTGAATAATTTACTATAGAAAAGTCAATCCCTGGCGCAATTAAAATTTGTGACAGTTGAAAATTATTTTTTGAATAATTTACTATAGAAAAGTCAATCCCTGGCGTAATTAAAATTTGTGACAGTTGAAAATTATTTTTTGAATAATTTACTATAGAAAAGTCAATCCCTGGCGTAATTAAAATTTGCGACAGTTGAAAATTAGTTTTTGAAAAATTTACTATATAAAAGGCAATCCCTGGCGTAATTAAAATTTGCGACAGTTGAAAATTATTTTTTGAATAATTTACTATAGAAAAGGCAATCCCTGGCGCAATTAAAATTTGTGACAGTTGAAAATTATTTTTTGAATAATTTACTATAGAAAAGTCAATCCCTGGCGTAATTAAAATTTGCGACAGTTGAAAATTAGTTTTTGAAAAATTTACTATATAAAAGGCAATCCCTGGCGTAATTAAAATTTGCGACAGTTGAAAATTATTTTTTGAATAATTTACTATAGAAAAGGCAATCCCTGGCGCAATTAAAATTTGCGACAGTATAAAATTATTTTTTGAATAATTTACTATAGAAAAGTCAATCCCTGGCGCAATTAAAATTTGCGACAGTATAAAATTATTTTTTGAATAATTTACTATAGAAAAGTCAATCCCTGGCGTAATTAAAATTTGCGACAGTTGAAAATTAGTTTTTGAATAATTTACTATAGAAAAGGCAATCCCTGGGATATTTAAAATTTGTGACAGTATAAAATTATTTTTTGAATAATTTACTATAGAAAAGTCAATCCCTGGCGCAATTAAAATTTGCGACAGTATAAAATTAGTTTTTGAAAAATTTACTATAGAAAAGGCAATCCCTGGCGTAATTAAAATTTGCGACAGTATAAAATTATTTTTTGAATAATTTACTATAGAAAAGGCAATCCCTGGGATATTTAAAATTTGCGACAGTATAAAATTATTTTTTGAATAATTTACTATAGAAAAGTCAATCCCTGGCGCAATTAAAATTTGCGACAGTATAAAATTATTTTTTGAATAATTTACTATATAAAAGGCAATCCCTGGCGCAATTAAAATTTGCGACAGTATAAAATTATTTTTTGAATAATTTACTATAGAAAAGTCAATCCCTGGCGCAATTAAAATTTGCGACAGTAGAAAATTATTTTTTGAATAATTTACTATAGAAAAGACAATCCCTGGCGTAATTAAAATTTGCGACAGTTGAAAATTATTTTTTGAATAATTTACTATAGAAAAGGCAATCCCTGGCGCAATTAAAATTTGTGACAGTATAAAATTAGTTTTTGAAAAATTTACTATAGAAAAGGCAATCCCTGGGATATTTAAAATTTGTGACAGTTGAAAATTATTTTTTGAATAATTTACTATAGAAAACGCAATCCCTGGCGCAATTAAAATTTGTGACAGTTGAAAATTATTTTTTGAATAATTTACTATAGAAAAGTCAATCCCTGGCGCAATTAAAATTTGCGACAGTATAAAATTATTTTTTGAATAATTTACTATAGAAAAGGCAATCCCTGGCGCAATTAAAATTTGTGACAGTTGAAAATTATTTTTTGAATAATTTACTATAGAAAAGTCAATCCCTGGCGCAATTAAAATTTGTGACAGTTGAAAATTATTTTTTGAATAATTTACTATAGAAAAGTCAATCCCTGGCGTAATTAAAATTTGCGACAGTTGAAAATTATTTTTTGAATAATTTACTATAGAAAAGTCAATCCCTGGCGTAATTAAAATTTGCGACAGTTGAAAATTAGTTTTTGAAAAATTTACTATATAAAAGGCAATCCCTGGGATATTTAAAATTTGCGACAGTATAAAATTATTTTTTGAATAATTTACTATAGAAAAGTCAATCCCTGGCGTAATTAAAATTTGTGACAGTTGAAAATTATTTTTTGAATAATTTACTATAGAAAAGTCAATCCCTGGCGTAATTAAAATTTGCGACAGTTGAAAATTATTTTTTGAATAATTTACTATAGAAAAGTCAATCCCTGGCGCAATTAAAATTTGTGACAGTATAAAATTAGTTTTTGAATAATTTACTATAGAAAAGGCAATCCCTGGCGCAATTAAAATTTGTGACAGTTGAAAATTATTTTTTGAATAATTTACTATAGAAAAGTCAATCCCTGGCGCAATTAAAATTTGTGACAGTATAAAATTATTTTTTGAATAATTTACTATAGAAAAGGCAATCCCTGGCGCAATTAAAATTTGTGACAGTTGAAAATTATTTTTTGAATAATTTACTATAGAAAAGTCAATCCCTGGCGCAATTAAAATTTGTGACAGTTGAAAATTATTTTTTGAATAATTTACTATAGAAAAGTCAATCCCTGGCGTAATTAAAATTTGCGACAGTTGAAAATTATTTTTTGAATAATTTACTATAGAAAAGTCAATCCCTGGCGTAATTAAAATTTGCGACAGTTGAAAATTAGTTTTTGAAAAATTTACTATATAAAAGGCAATCCCTGGGATATTTAAAATTTGCGACAGTATAAAATTATTTTTTGAATAATTTACTATAGAAAAGTCAATCCCTGGCGCAATTAAAATTTGTGACAGTATAAAATTATTTTTTGAATAATTTACTATAGAAAAGTCAATCCCTGGCGCAATTAAAATTTGTGACAGTTGAAAATTATTTTTTGAATAATTTACTATAGAAAAGGCAATCCCTGGCGTAATTAAAATTTGCGACAGTATAAAATTAGTTTTTGAATAATTTACTATAGAAAAGGCAATCCCTGGCGCAATTAAAATTTGCGACAGTATAAAATTATTTTTTGAATAATTTACTATAGAAAAGGCAATCCCTGGCGCAATTAAAATTTGTGACAGTTGAAAATTATTTTTTGAATAATTTACTATAGAAAAGTCAATCCCTGGCGCAATTAATATTTGTGACAGTATAAAATTATTTTTTGAATAATTTACTATAGAAAAGGCAATCCCTGGGATATTTAAAATTTGCGACAGTAGAAAATTATTTTTTGAATAATTTACTATAGAAAAGGCAATCCCTGGCGCAATTAAAATTTGCGACAGTATAAAATTATTTTTTGAATAATTTACTATAGAAAAGGCAATCCCTGGCGCACATAAAATTTGCGACAGTATAAAATTATTTTTTGAATAATTTACTATATAAAAGGCAATCCCTGGCGCACATAAAATTTGCGACAGTAGAAAATTATTTTTTGAATAATTTACTATAGAAAAGTCAATCCCTGGCGCAATTAAAATTTGCGACAGTATAAAATTATTTTTTGAATAATTTACTATAGAAAAGTCAATCCCTGGCGTAATTAAAATTTGTGACAGTTGAAAATTATTTTTTGAATAATTTACTATAGAAAAGTCAATCCCTGGCGTAATTAAAATTTGTGACAGTTGAAAATTATTTTTTGAATAATTTACTATAGAAAAGTCAATCCCTGGCGTAATTAAAATTTGCGACAGTATAAAATTATTTTTTGAATAATTTACTATAGAAAAGTCAATCCCTGGCGTAATTAAAATTTGCGACAGTATAAAATTAGTTTTTGAATAATTTACTATAGAAAAGTCAATCCCTGGCGCAATTAAAATTTGTGACAGTTGAAAATTATTTTTTGAATAATTTACTATAGAAAAGGCAATCCCTGGCGCAATTAAAATTTGCGACAGCATAAAATTATTTTTTGAATAATTTACTATAGAAAAGGCAATCCCTGGCGCACATAAAATTTGCGACAGTAGAAAATTATTTTTTGAATAATTTACTATAGAAAAGGCAATCCCTGGCGCACATAAAATTTGCGACAGTAAAAAATTAGTTTTTGAATAATTTACTATAGAAAAGTCAATCCCTGGGATATTTAAAATTTGTGACAGTATAAAATTATTTTTTGAATAATTTACTATAGAAAAGGCAATCCCTGGCGTAATTAAAATTTGCGACAGTAAAAAATTAGTTTTTGAATAATTTACTATAGAAAAGTCAATCCCTGGCGCAATTAAAATTTGTGACAGTATAAAATTAGTTTTTGAATAATTTACTATAGAAAAGGCAATCCCTGGCGCAATTAAAATTTGTGACAGTTGAAAATTATTTTTTGAATAATTTACTATAGAAAAGTCAATCCCTGGCGCAATTAAAATTTGTGACAGTATAAAATTATTTTTTGAATAATTTACTATAGAAAAGTCAATCCCTGGCGCAATTAAAATTTGTGACAGTATAAAATTATTTTTTGAATAATTTACTATAGAAAAGTCAATCCCTGGCGCAATTAAAATTTGTGACAGTTGAAAATTATTTTTTGAATAATTTACTATAGAAAAGGCAATCCCTGGCGTAATTAAAATTTGCGACAGTAAAAAATTAGTTTTTGAAAAATTTACTATATAAAAGGCAATCCCTGGCGTAATTAAAATTTGCGACAGTATAAAATTAGTTTTTGAATAATTTACTATAGAAAAGGCAATCCCTGGCGCAATTAAAATTTGCGACAGTATAAAATTATTTTTTGAATAATTTACTATAGAAAAGGCAATCCCTGGCGCAATTAAAATTTGTGACAGTTGAAAATTATTTTTTGAATAATTTACTATAGAAAAGTCAATCCCTGGCGCAATTAAAATTTGTGACAGTTGAAAATTATTTTTTGAATAATTTACTATAGAAAAGTCAATCCCTGGCGCAATTAAAATTTGTGACAGTTGAAAATTATTTTTTGAATAATTTACTATAGAAAAGTCAATCCCTGGCGTAATTAAAATTTGTGACAGTTGAAAATTATTTTTTGAATAATTTACTATAGAAAAGTCAATCCCTGGCGTAATTAAAATTTGTGACAGTTGAAAATTAGTTTTTGAAAAATTTACTATAGAAAAGTCAATCCCTGGCGTAATTAAAATTTGTGACAGTTGAAAATTATTTTTTGAATAATTTACTATAGAAAAGGCAATCCCTGGCGCACATAAAATTTGCGACAGTATAAAATTATTTTTTGAATAATTTACTATAGAAAAGTCAATCCCTGGCGTAATTAAAATTTGTGACAGTTGAAAATTATTTTTTGAATAATTTACTATAGAAAAGTCAATCCCTGGCGCAATTAAAATTTGTGACAGTATAAAATTATTTTTTGAATAATTTACTATAGAAAAGTCAATCCCTGGCGCAATTAAAATTTGCGACAGTATAAAATTATTTTTTGAATAATTTACTATATAAAAGGCAATCCCTGGCGTAATTAAAATTTGCGACAGTAGAAAATTATTTTTTGAATAATTTACTATAGAAAAGGCAATCCCTGGGATATTTAAAATTTGCGACAGTATAAAATTATTTTTTGAATAATTTACTATAGAAAAGTCAATCCCTGGCGCAATTAAAATTTGCGACAGTATAAAATTATTTTTTGAATAATTTACTATAGAAAAGGCAATCCCTGGCTCACATAAAATTTGCGACAGTATAAAATTAGTTTTTGAAAAATTTACTATATAAAAGGCAATCCCTGGCGTAATTAAAATTTGCGACAGTATAAAATTATTTTTTGAATAATTTACTATAGAAAAGGCAATCCCTGGCGTAATTAAAATTTGCGACAGTATAAAATTATTTTTTGAATAATTTACTATATAAAAGGCAATCCCTGGCGCAATTAAAATTTGTGACAGTAGAAAATTATTTTTTGAATAATTTACTATAGAAAAGGCAATCCCTGGCGCACATAAAATTTGCGACAGTATAAAATTAGTTTTTGAATAATTTACTATAGAAAAGTCAATCCCTGGCGCAATTAAAATTTGTGACAGTTGAAAATTATTTTTTGAATAATTTACTATAGAAAAGGCAATCCCTGGCGTAGTTAAAATTTGTGACAGTTGAAAATTATTTTTTGAATAATTTACTATAGAAAAGTCAATCCCTGGCGTAATTAAAATTTGTGACAGTTGAAAATTATTTTTTGAATAATTTACTATAGAAAAGTCAATCCCTGGCGTAATTAAAATTTGCGACAGTATAAAATTATTTTTTGAATAATTTACTATAGAAAAGTCAATCCCTGGCGTAATTAAAATTTGCGACAGTATAAAATTAGTTTTTGAATAATTTACTATAGAAAAGTCAATCCCTGGCGCAATTAAAATTTGTGACAGTTGAAAATTATTTTTTGAATAATTTACTATAGAAAAGGCAATCCCTGGCGCAATTAAAATTTGCGACAGTTGAAAATTATTTTTTGAATAATTTACTATAGAAAAGGCAATCCCTGGCGCACATAAAATTTGCGACAGTTGAAAATTATTTTTTGAATAATTTACTATAGAAAAGGCAATCCCTGGCGCACATAAAATTTGCGACAGTATAAAATTATTTTTTGAAAAATTTACTATAGAAAAGGCAATCCCTAGCGTAATTAAAATTTGTGACAGTATAAAATTAGTTTTTGAATAATTTACTATAGAAAAGTCAATCCCTGGCGCAATTAAAATTTGTGACAGTATAAAATTAGTTTTTGAATAATTTACTATAGAAAAGGCAATCCCTGGCGCAATTAAAATTTGCGACAGTATAAAATTATTTTTTGAATAATTTACTATAGAAAAGTCAATCCCTGGCGTAATTAAAATTTGTGACAGTATAAAATTATTTTTTGAATAATTTACTATAGAAAAGGCAATCCCTGGCGCAATTAAAATTTGTGACAGTTGAAAATTATTTTTTGAAAAATTTACTATAGAAAAGTCAATCCCTGGCGCACATAAAATTTGCGACAGTATAAAATTATTTTTTGAATAATTTACTATAGAAAAGTCAATCCCTGGCGTAATTAAAATTTGTGACAGTTGAAAATTATTTTTTGAATAATTTACTATAGAAAAGTCAATCCCTGGCGCAATTAAAATTTGTGACAGTATAAAATTATTTTTTGAATAATTTACTATAGAAAAGTCAATCCCTGGCGCAATTAAAATTTGCGACAGTATAAAATTATTTTTTGAATAATTTACTATAGAAAAGTCAATCCCTGGCGTAATTAAAATTTGCGACAGTATAAAATTATTTTTTGAATAATTTACTATAGAAAAGGCAATCCCTGGGATATTTAAAATTTGCGACAGTATAAAATTATTTTTTGAATAATTTACTATAGAAAAGTCAATCCCTGGCGCAATTAAAATTTGCGACAGTATAAAATTATTTTTTGAATAATTTACTATAGAAAAGGCAATCCCTGGGATATTTAAAATTTGCGACAGTAGAAAATTATTTTTTGAATAATTTACTATAGAAAAGGCAATCCCTGGCGCACATAAAATTTGCGACAGTAAAAAATTAGTTTTTGAATAATTTACTATAGAAAAGTCAATCCCTGGCGCAATTAAAATTTGCGACAGTATAAAATTATTTTTTGAATAATTTACTATAGAAAAGTCAATCCCTGGCGTAATTAAAATTTGTGACAGTTGAAAATTATTTTTTGAATAATTTACTATAGAAAAGTCAATCCCTGGCGCAATTAAAATTTGCGACAGTTGAAAATTATTTTTTGAATAATTTACTATAGAAAAGGCAATCCCTGGCGCAATTAAAATTTGTGACAGTATAAAATTATTTTTTGAATAATTTACTATAGAAAAGTCAATCCCTGGCGCAATTAAAATTTGTGACAGTATAAAATTATTTTTTGAATAATTTACTATAGAAAAGTCAATCCCTGGCGCAATTAAAATTTGCGACAGTATAAAATTATTTTTTGAATAATTTACTATAGAAAAGGCAATCCCTGGGATATTTAAAATTTGCGACAGTAAAAAATTAGTTTTTGAATAATTTACTATAGAAAAGGCAATCCCTGGGATATTTAAAATTTGCGACAGTAGAAAATTATTTTTTGAATAATTTACTATAGAAAAGTCAATCCCTGGCGCAATTAAAATTTGTGACAGTTGAAAATTATTTTTTGAATAATTTACTATAGAAAAGTCAATCCCTGGCGCACATAAAATTTGCGACAGTATAAAATTATTTTTTGAATAATTTACTATAGAAAAGGCAATCCCTGGCGCACATAAAATTTGCGACAGTATAAAATTATTTTTTGAATAATTTACTATAGAAAAGGCAATCCCTGGGATATTTAAAATTTGTGACAGTATAAAATTATTTTTTGAATAATTTACTATAGAAAAGGCAATCCCTGGCGCACATAAAATTTGCGACAGTTGAAAATTATTTTTTGAATAATTTACTATAGAAAAGGCAATCCCTGGCGCACATAAAATTTGCGACAGTATAAAATTATTTTTTGAAAAATTTACTATAGAAAAGGCAATCCCTGGCGCAATTAAAATTTGTGACAGTATAAAATTAGTTTTTGAATAATTTACTATAGAAAAGGCAATCCCTGGCGCAATTAAAATTTGTGACAGTTGAAAATTATTTTTTGAATAATTTACTATAGAAAAGGCAATCCCTGGCGCAATTAAAATTTGCGACAGTATAAAATTAGTTTTTGAATAATTTACTATAGAAAAGGCAATCCCTGGGATATTTAAAATTTGCGACAGTAGAAAATTATTTTTTGAATAATTTACTACAGAAAAGGCAATCCCTGGCGCACTTAAAATTTGCGACAGTAAAAAATTAGTTTTTGAATAATTTACTATAGAAAAGTCAATCCCTGGCGCAATTAAAATTTGTGACAGTATAAAATTATTTTTTGAATAATTTACTATAGAAAAGGCAATCCCTGGCGTAATTAAAATTTGCGACAGTATAAAATTATTTTTTGAATAATTTACTATAGAAAAGGCAATCCCTGGCGCACATAAAATTTGTGACAGTATAAAATTATTTTTTGAATAATTTACTATAGAAAAGGCAATCCCTGGCGCAATTAAAATTTGTGACAGTTGAAAATTATTTTTTGAATAATTTACTATAGAAAAGGCAATCCCTGGCGCAATTAAAATTTGTGACAGTTGAAAATTATTTTTTGAATAATTTACTATAGAAAAGGCAATCCCTGGGATATTTAAAATTTGCGACAGTAGAAAATTATTTTTTGAATAATTTACTATAGAAAAGGCAATCCCTGGCGCAATTAAAATTTGTGACAGTTGAAAATTATTTTTTGAATAATTTACTATAGAAAAGTCAATCCCTGGCGCAATTAAAATTTGCGACAGTAGAAAATTATTTTTTGAATAATTTACTATAGAAAAGGCAATCCCTGGCGCAATTAAAATTTGCGACAGTATAAAATTATTTTTTGAATAATTTACTATAGAAAAGTCAATCCCTGGCGCAATTAAAATTTGCGACAGTAGAAAATTATTTTTTGAATAATTTACTATAGAAAAGTCAATCCCTGGCGTAATTAAAATTTGCGTCAGTTGAAAATTATTTTTTGAATAATTTACTATAGAAAAGGCAATCCCTGGCGCAATTAAAATTTGTGACAGTTGAAAATTATTTTTTGAATAATTTACTATAGAAAAGTCAATCCCTGGCGTAATTAAAATTTGCGACAGTATAAAATTAGTTTTTGAATAATTTACTATAGAAAAGTCAATCCCTGGCGTAATTAAAATTTGCGACAGTATAAAATTAGTTTTTGAATAATTTACTATAGAAAAGTCAATCCCTGGCGCAATTAAAATTTGCGACAGTAGAAAATTATTTTTTGAATAATTTACTATAGAAAAGTCAATCCCTGGCGTAATTAAAATTTGCGACAGTTGAAAATTATTTTTTGAATAATTTACTATAGAAAAGGCAATCCCTGGCGCAATTAAAATTTGTGACAGTTGAAAATTATTTTTTGAATAATTTACTATAGAAAAGTCAATCCCTGGCGTAATTAAAATTTGCGACAGTATAAAATTAGTTTTTGAAAAATTTACTATAGAAAAGGCAATCCCTGGCGTAATTAAAATTTGCGACAGTAAAAAATTATTTTTTGAATAATTTACTATAGAAAAGTCAATCCCTGGCGTAATTAAAATTTGCGACAGTATAAAATTAGTTTTTGAATAATTTACTATAGAAAAGTCAATCCCTGGCGTAATTAAAATTTGCGACAGTATAAAATTAGTTTTTGAATAATTTACTATAGAAAAGTCAATCCCTGGCGCAATTAAAATTTCCGACAGTAGAAAATTATTTTTTGAATAATTTACTATAGAAAAGTCAATCCCTGGCGTAATTAAAATTTGCGACAGTTGAAAATTATTTTTTGAATAATTTACTATAGAAAAGGCAATCCCTGGCGCAATTAAAATTTGTGACAGTTGAAAATTATTTTTTGAATAATTTACTATAGAAAAGTCAATCCCTGGCGTAATTAAAATTTGCGACAGTATAAAATTAGTTTTTGAAAAATTTACTATAGAAAAGGCAATCCCTGGCGTAATTAAAATTTGCGACAGTAAAAAATTATTTTTTGAATAATTTACTATAGAAAAGTCAATCCCTGGCGTAATTAAAATTTGCGACAGTATAAAATTAGTTTTTGAATAATTTACTATAGAAAAGTCAATCCCTGGCGTAATTAAAATTTGCGACAGTATAAAATTAGTTTTTGAATAATTTACTATAGAAAAGTCAATCCCTGGCGTAATTAAAATTTGCGACAGTATAAAATTAGTTTTTGAAAAATTTACTATAGAAAAGTCAATCCCTGGCGCAATTAAAATTTGTGACAGTATAAAATTAGTTTTTGAATAATTTACTATAGAAAAGTCAATCCCTGGCGCAATTAAAATTTGTGACAGTATAAAATTAGTTTTTGAATAATTTACTATAGAAAAGTCAATCCCTGGCGCAATTAAAATTTGTGACAGTATAAAATTAGTTTTTGAATAATTTACTATAGAAAAGGCAATCCCTGGCGCAATTAAAATTTGTGACAGTATAAAATTAGTTTTTGAATAATTTACTATAGAAAAGGCAATCCCTGGGATATTTAAAATTTGCGACAGTAGAAAATTATTTTTTGAATAATTTACTATAGAAAAGGCAATCCCTGGCGCAATTAAAATTTGTGACAGTTGAAAATTATTTTTTGAATAATTTACTATAGAAAAGTCAATCCCTGGCGCAATTAAAATTTGCGACAGTAGAAAATTATTTTTTGAATAATTTACTATAGAAAAGGCAATCCCTGGCGCAATTAAAATTTGCGACAGTATAAAATTATTTTTTGAATAATTTACTATAGAAAAGTCAATCCCTGGCGCAATTAAAATTTGCGACAGTAGAAAATTATTTTTTGAATAATTTACTATAGAAAAGTCAATCCCTGGCGTAATTAAAATTTGCGACAGTTGAAAATTATTTTTTGAATAATTTACTATAGAAAAGGCAATCCCTGGCGCAATTAAAATTTGTGACAGTTGAAAATTATTTTTTGAATAATTTACTATAGAAAAGTCAATCCCTGGCGTAATTAAAATTTGTGACAGTTGAAAATTATTTTTTGAATAATTTACTATATAAAAGGCAATCCCTGGCGTAATTAAAATTTGCGACAGTATAAAATTAGTTTTTGAAAAATTTACTATATAAAAGGCAATCCCTGGCGTAATTAAAATTTGCGACAGTATAAAATTAGTTTTTGAAAAATTTACTATAGAAAAGGCAATCCCTGGCGCACATAAAATTTGTGACAGTTGAAAATTATTTTTTGAATAATTTACTATAGAAAAGGCAATCCCTGGCGCAATTAAAATTTGTGACAGTTGAAAATTATTTTTTGAATAATTTACTATAGAAAAGGCAATCCCTGGCGCAATTAAAATTTGTGACAGTTGAACATTATTTTTTGAATAATTTACTATAGAAAAGGCAATCCCTGGGATATTTAAAATTTGCGACAGTAGAAAATTATTTTTTGAATAATTTACTATAGAAAAGGCAATCCCTGGCGCAATTAAAATTTGTGACAGTTGAAAATTATTTTTTGAATAATTTACTATAGAAAAGTCAATCCCTGGCGTAATTAAAATTTGTGACAGTTGAAAATTATTTTTTGAATAATTTACTATATAAAAGGCAATCCCTGGCGTAATTAAAATTTGCGACAGTATAAAATTAGTTTTTGAAAAATTTACTATATAAAAGGCAATCCCTGGCGTAATTAAAATTTGCGACAGTAAAAAATTATTTTTTGAATAATTTACTATAGAAAAGTCAATCCCTGGGATATTTAAAATTTGCGACAGTAGAAAATTATTTTTTGAATAATTTACTATAGAAAAGGCAATCCCTGGCGCAATTAAAATTTGTGACAGTTGAAAATTAGTTTTTGAAAAATTTACTATAGAAAAGGCAATCCCTGGCGCACATAAAATTTGTGACAGTTGAAAATTATTTTTTGAATAATTTACTATAGAAAAGGCAATCCCTGGCGCAATTAAAATTTGTGACAGTTGAAAATTATTTTTTGAATAATTTACTATAGAAAAGTCAATCCCTGGCGCAATTAAAATTTGTGACAGTTGAAAATTATTTTTTGAATAATTTACTATAGAAAAGTCAATCCCTGGCGTAATTAAAATTTGTGACAGTTGAAAATTAGTTTTTGAAAAATTTACTATAGAAAAGGCAATCCCTGGCGCACATAAAATTTGTGACAGTTGAAAATTATTTTTTGAATAATTTACTATAGAAAAGGCAATCCCTGGCGCAATTAAAATTTGTGACAGTTGAAAATTATTTTTTGAATAATTTACTATAGAAAAGTCAATCCCTGGCGTAATTAAAATTTGTGACAGTTGAAAATTAGTTTTTGAAAAATTTACTATAGAAAAGGCAATCCCTGGCGCACATAAAATTTGTGACAGTTGAAAATTATTTTTTGAATAATTTACTATAGAAAAGGCAATCCCTGGCGCAATTAAAATTTGTGACAGTTGAAAATTAGTTTTTGAAAAATTTACTATAGAAAAGGCAATCCCTGGCGCACATAAAATTTGTGACAGTTGAAAATTATTTATTGAATAATTTACTATAGAAAAGGCAATCCCTGGCGCAATTAAAATTTGTGACAGTTGAAAATTATTTTTTGAATAATTTACTATAGAAAAGGCAATCCCTGGCGCAATTAAAATTTGCGACAGTAGAAAATTATTTTTTGAATAATTTACTATAGAAAAGGCAATCCCTGGCGCAATTAAAATTTGTGACAGTTGAAAATTATTTTTTGAATAATTTACTATAGAAAAGGCAATCCCTGGGATATTTAAAATTTGCGACAGTAGAAAATTATTTTTTGAATAATTTACTATAGAAAAGGCAATCCCTGGCGCAATTAAAATTTGTGACAGTTGAAAATTATTTTTTGAATAATTTACTATAGAAAAGTCAATCCCTGGCGTAATTAAAATTTGTGACAGTTGAAAATTATTTTTTGAATAATTTACTATATAAAAGGCAATCCCTGGCGTAATTAAAATTTGCGACAGTATAAAATTAGTTTTTGAAAAATTTACTATATAAAAGGCAATCCCTGGCGTAATTAAAATTTGCGACAGTAAAAAATTATTTTTTGAATAATTTACTATAGAAAAGTCAATCCCTGGCGCAATTAAAATTTGTGACAGTTGAAAATTATTTTTTGAATAATTTACTATAGAAAAGGCAATCCCTGGCGCAATTAAAATTTGTGACAGTTGAAAATTATTTTTTGAATAATTTACTATAGAAAAGGCAATCCCTGGGATATTTAAAATTTGCGACAGTATAAAATTATTTTTTGAATAATTTACTATAGAAAAGGCAATCCCTGGCGCACATAAAATTTGCGACAGTATAAAATTATTTTTTGAATAATTTACTATAGAAAAGGCAATCCCTGGCGTAATTAAAATTTGTGACAGTTGAAAATTATTTTTTGAATAATTTACTATATAAAAGGCAATCCCTGGCGTAATTAAAATTTGCGACAGTATAAAATTAGTTTTTGAAAAATTTACTATAGAAAAGGCAATCCCTGGCGCACATAAAATTTGTGACAGTATAAAATTATTTTTTGAATAATTTACTATATAAAAGGCAATCCCTGGCGCAATTAAAATTTGTGACAGTTGAAAATTATTTTTTGAATAATTTACTATAGAAAAGGCAATCCCTGGCGCAATTAAAATTTGTGACAGTTGAAAATTATTTTTTGAATAATTTACTATAGAAAAGGCAATCCCTGGCGCAATTAAAATTTGTGACAGTATAAAATTAGTTTTTGAATAATTTACTATAGAAAAGGCAATCCCTGGCGTAATTAAAATTTGCGACAGTATAAAATTAGTTTTTGAAAAATTTACTATAGAAAAGGCAATCCCTGGCGCAATTAAAATTTGTGACAGTTGAAAATTATTTTTTGAATAATTTACTATAGAAAAGTCAATCCCTGGCGTAATTAAAATTTGTGACAGTTGAAAATTATTTTTTGAATAATTTACTATAGAAAAGGCAATCCCTGGCGTAATTAAAATTTGCGACAGTATAAAATTAGTTTTTGAAAAATTTACTATAGAAAAGGCAATCCCTGGCGTAATTAAAATTTGCGACAGTAAAAAATTATTTTTTGAATAATTTACTATAGAAAAGTCAATCCCTGGCGCAATTAAAATTTGTGACAGTTGAAAATTATTTTTTGAATAATTTACTATAGAAAATGCAATCCCTGGCGCAATTAAAATTTGTGACAGTTGAAAATTATTTTTTGAATAATTTACTATAGAAAAGGCAATCCCTGGGATATTTAAAATTTGCGACAGTAGAAAATTATTTTTTGAATAATTTACTATAGAAAAGGCAATCCCTGGCGCAATTAAAATTTGTGACAGTTGAAAATTATTTTTTGAATAATTTACTATAGAAAAGGCAATCCCTGGCGCAATTAAAATTTGCGACAGTATAAAATTAGTTTTTGAATAATTTACTATAGAAAAGGCAATCCCTGGCGCAATTAAAATTTGTGACAGTTGAAAATTATTTTTTGAATAATTTACTATAGAAAAGGCAATCCCTGGCGTAATTAAAATTTGTGACAGTTGAAAATTATTTTTTGAATAATTTACTATATAAAAGGCAATCCCTGGCGTAATTAAAATTTGCGACAGTATAAAATTAGTTTTTGAAAAATTTACTATAGAAAAGGCAATCCCTGGCGTAATTAAAATTTGCGACAGTAGAAAATTATTTTTTGAATAATTTACTATAGAAAAGTCAATCCCTGGCGTAATTAAAATTTGTGACAGTTGAAAATTATTTTTTGAATAATTTACTATAGAAAAGTCAATCCCTGGCGCAATTAAAATTTGCGACAGTTGAAAATTATTTTTTGAATAATTTACTATAGAAAAGGCAATCCCTGGCGCAATTAAAATTTGTGACAGTATAAAATTATTTTTTGAATAATTTACTATAGAAAAGGCAATCCCTGGCGTAATTAAAATTTGCGACAGTTGAAAATTAGATTTTGAATAATTTACTATAGAAAAGGCAATCCCTGGCGTAATTAAAATTTGCGACAGTATAAAATTAGTTTTTGAAAAATTTACTATATAAAAGGCAATCCCTGGCGTAATTAAAATTTGCGACAGTATAAAATTAGTTTTTGAAAAATTTACTATATAAAAGGCAATCCCTGGCGTAATTAAAATTTGCGACAGTATAAAATTAGTTTTTGAATAATTTACTATAGAAAAGTCAATCCCTGGCGCAATTAAAATTTGTGACAGTATAAAATTATTTTTTGAATAATTTACTATAGAAAAGTCAATCCCTGGCGCAATTAAAATTTGCGACAGTTGAAAATTAGTTTTTGAAAAATTTACTATAGAAAAGGCAATCCCTGGCGCAATTAAACTTTGCGACAGTAGAAAATTATTTTTTGAATAATTTACTATAGAAAAGGCAATCCCTGGGATATTTAAAATTTGCGACAGTTGAAAATTAGTTTTTGAAAAATTTACTATATAAAAGGCAATCCCTGGGATATTTAAAATTTGCGACAGTATAAAATTAGTTTTTGAAAAATTTACTATATAAAAGTCAATCCCTGGCGCAATTAAAATTTGCGACAGTATAAAATTATTTTTTGAATAATTTACTATAGAAAAGGCAATCCCTGGCGCAATTAAAATTTGTGACAGTTGAAAATTATTTTTTGAATAATTTACTATAGAAAAGGCAATCCCTGGGATATTTAAAATTTGCGACAGTATAAAATTAGTTTTTGAATAATTTACTATAGAAAAGGCAATCCCTGGCGTAATTAAAATTTGCGACAGTATAAAATTAGTTTTTGAATAATTTACTATAGAAAAGGCAATCCCTGGGATATTTAAAATTTGCGACAGTATAAAATTAGTTTTTGAATAATTTACTATAGAAAAGTCAATCCCTGGCGCAATTAAAATTTGTGACAGTTGAAAATTATTTTTTGAATAATTTACTATAGAAAAGTCAATCCCTGGCGCAATTAAAATTTGTGACAGTTGAAAATTATTTTTTGAATAATTTACTATAGAAAAGTCAATCCCTGGCGCAATTAAAATTTGCGACAGTAGAAAATTATTTTTTGAATAATTTACTATAGAAAAGTCAATCCCTGGCGCAATTAAAATTTGCGACAGTAGAAAATTATTTTTTGAATAATTTACTATATAAAAGGCAATCCCTGGCGTAATTAAAATTTGCGACAGTATAAAATTAGTTTTTGAATAATTTACTATAGAAAAGGCAATCCCTGGCGTAATTAAAATTTGCGACAGTATAAAATTATTTTTTGAATAATTTACTATATAAAAGTCAATCCCTGGCGCAATTAAAATTTGCGACAGTAGAAAATTATTTTTTGAATAATTTACTATAGAAAAGTCAATCCCTGGCGTAATTAAAATTTGTGACAGTATAAAATTATTTTTTGAATAATTTACTATAGAAAAGGCAATCCCTGGCGTAATTAAAATTTGCGACAGTTGAAAATTAGTTTTTGAATAATTTACTATAGAAAAGTCAATCCCTGGCGCAATTAAAATTTGTGACAGTTGAAAATTATTTTTTGAATAATTTACTATAGAAAAGGCAATCCCTGGCGCACATAAAATTTGCGACAGTATAAAATTAGTTTTTGAAAAATTTACTATAGAAAAGTCAATCCCTGGCATAATTAAAATTTGTGACAGTATAAAATTATTTTTTGAATAATTTACTATAGAAAAGGCAATCCCTGGCGCACATAAAATTTGCGACAGTATAAAATTATTTTTTGAATAATTTACTATAGAAAAGGCAATCCCTGGCGTAATTAAAATTTGCGACAGTATAAAATTAGTTTTTGAAAAATTTACTATAGAAAAGTCAATCCCTGGCGCAATTAAAATTTGTGACAGTTGAAAATTATTTTTTGAATAATTTACTATAGAAAAGGCAATCCCTGGCGTAATTAAAATTTGCGACAGTATAAAATTATTTTTTGAATAATTTACTATATAAAAGGCAATCCCTGGGATATTTAAAATTTGCGACAGTATAAAATTAGTTTTTGAAAAATTTACTATAGAAAAGGCAATCCCTGGCGCACATAAAATTTGCGACAGTATAAAATTAGTTTTTGAATAATTTACTATAGAAAAGTCAATCCCTGGCGCAATTAAAATTTGTGACAGTTGAAAATTATTTTTTGAATAATTTACTATAGAAAAGGCAATCCCTGGCGCAATTAAAATTTGTGACAGTTGAAAATTAGTTTTTGAATAATTTACTATAGAAAAGGCAATCCCTGGCGCAATTAAAATTTGTGACAGTTGAAAATTATTTTTTGAATAATTTACTATAGAAAAGGCAATCCCTGGCGCACATAAAATTTGCGACAGTATAAAATTATTTTTTGAATAATTTACTATAGAAAAGTCAATCCCTGGCGCAATTAAAATTTGTGACAGTTGAAAATTATTTTTTGAATAATTTACTATAGAAAAGGCAATCCCTGGCGCACATAAAATTTGCGACAGTATAAAATTAGTTTTTGAAAAATTTACTATAGAAAAGTCAATCCCTGGCGTAATTAAAATTTGTGACAGTATAAAATTATTTTTTGAATAATTTACTATAGAAAAGGCAATCCCTGGCGCACATAAAATTTGCGACAGTATAAAATTATTTTTTGAATAATTTACTATAGAAAAGGCAATCCCTGGCGTAATTAAAATTTGCGACAGTATAAAATTAGTTTTTGAAAAATTTACTATAGAAAAGTCAATCCCTGGCGCACATAAAATTTGCGACAGTATAAAATTATTTTTTGAATAATTTACTATAGAAAAGGCAATCCCTGGCGTAATTAAAATTTGCGACAGTATAAAATTATTTTTTGAATAATTTACTATAGAAAAGGCAATCCCTGGGATATTTAAAATTTGCGACAGTATAAAATTAGTTTTTGAATAATTTACTATAGAAAAGTCAATCCCTGGCGCAATTAAAATTTGTGACAGTAGAAAATTATTTTTTGAATAATTTACTATAGAAAAGGCAATCCCTGGCGCAATTAAAATTTGTGACAGTTGAAAATTATTTTTTGAATAATTTACTATAGAAAAGGCAATCCCTGGGATATTTAAAATTTGTGACAGTATAAAATTAGTTTTTGAATAATTTACTATAGAAAAGGCAATCCCTGGCGCAATTAAAATTTGCGACAGTATAAAATTATTTTTTGAATAATTTACTATAGAAAAGGCAATCCCTGGGATATTTAAAATTTGCGACAGTAGAAAATTAGTTTTTGAAAAATTTACTATATAAAAGGCAATCCCTGGCGTAATTAAAATTTGCGACAGTATAAAATTATTTTTTGAAAAATTTACTATAGAAAAGGCAATCCCTGGCGCAATTAAAATTTGTGACAGTATAAAATTATTTTTTGAATAATTTACTATAGAAAAGGCAATCCCTGGCGCAATTAAAATTTGCGACAGTATAAAATTATTTTTTGAATAATTTACTATAGAAAAGGCAATCCCTGGGATATTTAAAATTTGCGACAGTAGAAAATTATTTTTTGAATAATTTACTATAGAAAAGGCAATCCCTGGCGCAATTAAAATTTGTGACAGTTGAAAATTATTTTTTGAATAATTTACTATAGAAAAGGCAATCCCTGGGATATTTAAAATTTGTGACAGTATAAAATTAGTTTTTGAATAATTTACTATAGAAAAGGCAATCCCTGGCGCAATTAAAATTTGTGACAGTATAAAATTATTTTTTGAATAATTTACTATAGAAAAGGCAATCCCTGGCGCAATTAAAATTTGCGACAGTATAAAATTATTTTTTGAATAATTTACTATAGAAAAGGCAATCCCTGGGATATTTAAAATTTGCGACAGTAGAAAATTATTTTTTGAATAATTTACTATAGAAAAGGCAATCCCTGGCGCAATTAAAATTTGTGACAGTTGAAAATTATTTTTTGAATAATTTACTATAGAAAAGGCAATCCCTGGGATATTTAAAATTTGTGACAGTATAAAATTATTTTTTGAATAATTTACTATAGAAAAGGCAATCCCTGGCGCACATAAAATTTGCGACAGTATAAAATTATTTTTTGAATAATTTACTATAGAAAAGTCAATCCCTGGCGCAATTAAAATTTGCGACAGTATAAAATTATTTTTTGAATAATTTACTATAGAAAAGGCAATCCCTGGCGCAATTAAAATTTGTGACAGTTGAAAATTAGTTTTTGAAAAATTTACTATATAAAAGGCAATCCCTGGCGTAATTAAAATTTGCGACAGTAGAAAATTATTTTTTGAATAATTTACTATAGAAAAGGCAATCCCTGGCGTAATTAAAATTTGCGACAGTATAAAATTAGTTTTTGAATAATTTACTATATAAAAGGCAATCCCTGGCGTAATTAAAATTTGCGACAGTATAAAATTATTTTTTGAATAATTTACTATAGAAAAGGCAATCCCTGGGATATTTAAAATTTGCGACAGTAGAAAATTAGTTTTAGAAAAATTTACTATATAAAAGGCAATCCCTGGCGAAATTAAAATTTGTGACAGTATAAAATTATTTTTTGAATAATTTACTATAGAAAAGGCAATCCCTGGCGCAATTAAAATTTGCGACAGTATAAAATTATTTTTTGAATAATTTACTATAGAAAAGGCAATCCCTGGGATATTTAAAATTTGCGACAGTAGAAAATTAGTTTTTGAAAAATTTACTATATAAAAGGCAATCCCTGGCGTAATTAAAATTTGCGACAGTATAAAATTATTTTTTGAAAAATTTACTATAGAAAAGGCAATCCCTGGCGCAATTAAAATTTGTGACAGTATAAAATTATTTTTTGAATAATTTACTATAGAAAAGGCAATCCCTGGCGCAATTAAAATTTGCGACAGTATAAAATTATTTTTTGAATAATTTACTATAGAAAAGGCAATCCCTGGGATATTTAAAATTTGCGACAGTAGAAAATTATTTTTTGAATAATTTACTATAGAAAAGGCAATCCCTGGCGCAATTAAAATTTGTGACAGTTGAAAATTATTTTTTGAATAATTTACTATAGAAAAGGCAATCCCTGGGATATTTAAAATTTGTGACAGTATAAAATTAGTTTTTGAATAATTTACTATAGAAAAGGCAATCCCTGGCGCACATAAAATTTGCGACAGTATAAAATTATTTTTTGAATAATTTACTATAGAAAAGTCAATCCCTGGGATATTTAAAATTTGCGACAGTAGAAAATTATTTTTTGAATAATTTACTATAGAAAAGGCAATCCCTGGCGCAATTAAAATTTGTGACAGTTGAAAATTATTTTTTGAATAATTTACTATAGAAAAGGCAATCCCTGGCGCAATTAAAATTTGTGACAGTATAAAATTATTTTTTGAATAATTTACTATAGAAAAGGCAATCCCTGGCGCAATTAAAATTTGCGACAGTATAAAATTATTTTTTGAATAATTTACTATAGAAAAGGCAATCCCTGGGATATTTAAAATTTGCGACAGTAGAAAATTATTTTTTGAATAATTTACTATAGAAAAGGCAATCCCTGGCGCAATTAAAATTTGTGACAGTTGAAAATTATTTTTTGAATAATTTACTATAGAAAAGGCAATCCCTGGGATATTTAAAATTTGTGACAGTATAAAATTATTTTTTGAATAATTTACTATAGAAAAGGCAATCCCTGGCGCACATAAAATTTGCGACAGTATAAAATTATTTTTTGAATAATTTACTATAGAAAAGTCAATCCCTGGCGCAATTAAAATTTGCGACAGTATAAAATTATTTTTTGAATAATTTACTATAGAAAAGGCAATCCCTGGCGCAATTAAAATTTGTGACAGTTGAAAATTATTTTTTGAATAATTTACTATAGAAAAGGCAATCCCTGGGATATTTAAAATTTGCGACAGTAGAAAATTATTTTTTGAATAATTTACTATAGAAAAGGCAATCCCTGGCGCAATTAAAATTTGCGACAGTATAAAATTATTTTTTGAATAATTTACTGTAGAAAAGGCAATCCCTGGCGCAATTAAAATTTGCGACAGTATAAAATTATTTTTTGAATAATTTACTGTAGAAAAGGCAATCCCTGGGATATTTAAAATTTGCGACAGTAGAAAATTATTTTTCGAATAATTTACTATATAAAAGGCAATCCCTGGCGCACATAAAATTTGCGACAGTATAAAATTAGTTTTTGAAAAATTTACTATATAAAAGGCAATCCCTGGCGTAATTAAAATTTGCGACAGTATAAAATTATTTTTTGAAAAATTTACTATAGAAAAGGCAATCCCTGGCGCAATTAAAATTTGTGACAGAATAAAATTATTTTTTGAATAATTTACTATAGAAAAGGCAATCCCTGGCGCAATTAAAATTTGCGACAGTATAAAATTATTTTTTGAATAATTTACTATAGAAAAGGCAATCCCTGGCGCAATTAAAATTTGCGACAGTATAAAATTATTTTTTGAATAATTTACTGTAGAAAAGGCAATCCCTGGCGCAATTAAAATTTGCGACAGTATAAAATTATTTTTTGAATAATTTACTGTAGAAAAGGCAATCCCTGGGATATTTAAAATTTGTGACAGTATAAAATTATTTTTTGAATAATTTACTATAGAAAAGGCAATCCCTGGCGCACATAAAATTTGCGACAGTATAAAATTATTTTTTGAATAATTTACTATAGAAAAGTCAATCCCTGGCGCAATTAAAATTTGCGACAGTATAAAATTATTTTTTGAATAATTTACTATAGAAAAGGCAATCCCTGGCGCACATAAAATTTGCGACAGTATAAAATTAGTTTTTGAAAAATTTACTATATAAAAGGCAATCCCTGGCGTAATTAAAATTTGCGACAGTATAAAATTATTTTTTGAATAATTTACTATAGAAAAGGCAATCCCTGGCGCACATAAAATTTGTGACAGTTGAAAATTATTTTTTGAATAATTTACTATAGAAAAGGCAATCCCTGGCGCAATTAAAATTTGCGACAGTAGAAAATTATTTTTTGAATAATTTACTATAGAAAAGGCAATCCCTGGGATATTTAAAATTTGCGACAGTAGAAAATTATTTTTTGAATAATTTACTATATAAAAGGCAATCCCTGGCGCACATAAAATTTGCGACAGTATAAAATTAGTTTTTGAAAAATTTACTATATAAAAGGCAATCCCTGGCGTAATTAAAATTTGCGACAGTATAAAATTATTTTTTGAAAAATTTACTATAGAAAAGGCAATCCCTGGCGCAATTAAAATTTGTGACAGTATAAAATTATTTTTTGAATAATTTACTATAGAAAAGGCAATCCCTGGCGCAATTAAAATTTGCGACAGTATAAAATTATTTTTTGAATAATTTACTATAGAAAAGGCAATCCCTGGGATATTTAAAATTTGCGACAGTAGAAAATTATTTTTTGAATAATTTACTATAGAAAAGGCAATCCCTGGCGCAATTAAAATTTGTGACAGTTGAAAATTATTTTTTGAATAATTTACTATAGAAAAGGCAATCCCTGGGATATTTAAAATTTGTGACAGTATAAAATTAGTTTTTGAATTATTTACTATAGAAAAGGCAATCCCTGGCGCACATAAAATTTGCGACAGTATAAAATTATTTTTTGAATAATTTACTATAGAGAAGTCAATCCCTGGGATATTTAAAATTTGCGACAGTAGAAAATTATTTTTTGAATAATTTACTATAGAAAAGGCAATCCCTGGCGCAATTAAAATTTGTGACAGTTGAAAATTATTTTTTGAATAATTTACTATAGAAAAGGCAATCCCTGGCGCAATTAAAATTTGTGACAGTATAAAATTATTTTTTGAATAATTTACTATAGAAAAGGCAATCCCTGGCGCAATTAAAATTTGCGACAGTATAAAATTATTTTTTGAATAATTTACTATAGAAAAGGCAATCCCTGGGATATTTAAAATTTGCGACAGTAGAAAATTATTTTTTGAATAATTTACTATAGAAAAGGCAATCCCTGGCGCAATTAAAATTTGTGACAGTTGAAAATTATTTTTTGAATAATTTACTATAGAAAAGGCAATCCCTGGGATATTTAAAATTTGTGACAGTATAAAATTATTTTTTGAATAATTTACTATAGAAAAGGCAATCCCTGGCGCACATAAAATTTGCGACAGTATAAAATTATTTTTTGAATAATTTACTATAGAAAAGTCAATCCCTGGCGCAATTAAAATTTGCGACAGTATAAAATTATTTTTTGAATAATTTACTATAGAAAAGGCAATCCCTGGCGCAATTAAAATTTGTGACAGTTGAAAATTATTTTTTGAATAATTTACTATAGAAAAGGCAATCCCTGGGATATTTAAAATTTGCGACAGTAGAAAATTATTTTTTGAATAATTTACTATAGAAAAGGCAATCCCTGGCGCAATTAAAATTTGCGACAGTATAAAATTATTTTTTGAATAATTTACTGTAGAAAAGGCAATCCCTGGCGCAATTAAAATTTGCGACAGTATAAAATTATTTTTTGAATAATTTACTGTAGAAAAGGCAATCCCTGGGATATTTAAAATTTGCGACAGTAGAAAATTATTTTTTGAATAATTTACTATATAAAAGGCAATCCCTGGCGCAATTAAAATTTGTGACAGTATAAAATTATTTTTTGAATAATTTACTATAGAAAAGGCAATCCCTGGCGCAATTAAAATTTGCGACAGTATAAAATTATTTTTTGAATAATTTACTATAGAAAAGGCAATCCCTGGGATATTTAAAATTTGCGACAGTAGAAAATTAGTTTTTGAAAAATTTACTATATAAAAGGCAATCCCTGGCGTAATTAAAATTTGCGACAGTATAAAATTATTTTTTGAAAAATTTACTATAGAAAAGGCAATCCCTGGCGCAATTAAAATTTGTGACAGTATAAAATTATTTTTTGAATAATTTACTATAGAAAAGGCAATCCCTGGCGCAATTAAAATTTGCGACAGTATAAAATTATTTTTTGAATAATTTACTATAGAAAAGGCAATCCCTGGGATATTTAAAATTTGCGACAGTAGAAAATTATTTTTTGAATAATTTACTATAGAAAAGGCAATCCCTGGCGCAATTAAAATTTGTGACAGTTGAAAATTATTTTTTGAATAATTTACTATAGAAAAGGCAATCCCTGGGATATTTAAAATTTGTGACAGTATAAAATTAGTTTTTGAATAATTTACTATAGAAAAGGCAATCCCTGGCGCAATTAAAATTTGTGACAGTATAAAATTATTTTTTGAATAATTTACTATAGAAAAGGCAATCCCTGGCGCAATTAAAATTTGCGACAGTATAAAATTATTTTTTGAATAATTTACTATAGAAAAGGCAATCCCTGGGATATTTAAAATTTGCGACAGTAGAAAATTATTTTTTGAATAATTTACTATAGAAAAGGCAATCCCTGGCGCAATTAAAATTTGTGACAGTTGAAAATTATTTTTTGAATAATTTACTATAGAAAAGGCAATCCCTGGGATATTTAAAATTTGTGACAGTATAAAATTATTTTTTGAATAATTTACTATAGAAAAGGCAATCCCTGGCGCACATAAAATTTGCGACAGTATAAAATTATTTTTTGAATAATTTACTATAGAAAAGTCAATCCCTGGCGCAATTAAAATTTGCGACAGTATAAAATTATTTTTTGAATAATTTACTATAGAAAAGGCAATCCCTGGCGCAATTAAAATTTGTGACAGTTGAAAATTAGTTTTTGAAAAATTTACTATATAAAAGGCAATCCCTGGCGTAATTAAAATTTGCGACATTAGAAAATTATTTTTTGAATAATTTACTATAGAAAAGGCAATCCCTGGCGTAATTAAAATTTGCGACAGTATAAAATTAGTTTTTGAATAATTTACTATATAAAAGGCAATCCCTGGCGTAATTAAAATTTGCGACAGTATAAAATTATTTTTTGAATAATTTACTATAGAAAAGGCAATCCCTGGGATATTTAAAATTTGCGACAGTAGAAAATTAGTTTTTGAAAAATTTACTATATAAAAGGCAATCCCTGGCGTAATTAAAATTTGCGACAGTAGAAAATTATTTTTTGAATAATTTACTATAGAAAAGGCAATCCCTGGCGCACATAAAATTTGCGACAGTAAAAAATTATTTTTTGAATAATTTACTATAGAAAAGTCAATCCCTGGCGTAATTAAAATTTGCGACAGTATAAAATTATTTTTTGAATAATTTACTATAGAAAAGGCAATCCCTGGCGCACATAAAATTTGCGACAGTATAAAATTATTTTTTGAATAATTTACTATAGAAAAGGCAATCCCTGGCGCAATTAAAATTTGCGACAGTAGAAAATTAGTTTTTGAAAAATTTACTATAGAAAAGGCAATCCCTGGCGTAATTAAAATTTGCGACAGTATAAAATTATTTTTTGAATAATTTACTATAGAAAAGGCAATCCCTGGCGCACATAAAATTTGCGACAGTATAAAATTATTTTTTGAATAATTTACTATAGAAAAGGCAATCCCTGGCGTAATTAAAATTTGCGACAGTATAAAATTAGTTTTTGAAAAATTTACTATATAAAAGGCAATCCCTGGCGTAATTAAAATTTGCGACAGTATAAAATTAGTTTTTGAAAAATTTACTATATAAAAGGCAATCCCTGGCGTAATTAAAATTTGCGACAGTATAAAAATATTTTTTGAATAATTTACTATAGAAAAGTCAATCCCTGGCGCAATTAAAATTTGCGACAGTAGAAAATTATTTTTTGAATAATTTACTATAGAAAAGGCAATCCCTGGCGCACATAAAATTTGCGACAGTATAAAATTATTTTTTGAAAAATTTACTATAGAAAAGGCAATCCCTGGCGCAATTAAAATTTGCGACAGTAGAAAATTAGTTTTTGAAAAATTTACTATAGAAAAGGCAATCCCTGGCGTAATTAAAATTTGCGACAGTATAAAATTAGTTTTTGAAAAATTTACTATATAAAAGGCAATCCCTGGCGTAATTAAAATTTGCGACAGTATAAAATTAGTTTTTGAAAAATTTACTATATAAAAGGCAATCCCTGGCGTAATTAAAATTTGCGACAGTATAAAATTATTTTTTGAATAATTTACTATAGAAAAGGCAATCCCTGGCGCAATTAAAATTTGCGACAGTATAAAATTATTTTTTGAATAATTTACTATAGAAAGTCAATCCCTGGCGCAATTAAAATTTGCGACAGTAGAAAATTAGTTTTTGAAAAATTTACTATAGAAAAGGCAATCCCTGGCGCAATTTAAAATTTGTGCCAGTTGAAAATTATTTTTTGAATAATTTACTATAGAAAAGGCAATCCCTGGCGCACATAAAATTTGCGACAGTATAAAATTATTTTTTGAATAATTTACTATAGAAAAGGCAATCCCTGGCGTAATTAAAATTTGCGACAGTATAAAATTAGTTTTTGAAAAATTTACTATATAAAAGGCAATCCCTGGCGTAATTAAAATTTGCGACAGTATAAAATTATTTTTTGAATAATTTACTATAGAAAAGGCAATCCCTGGCGCAATTAAAATTTGCGACAGTATAAAATTAGTTTTTGAATAATTTACTATAGAAAAGGCAATCCCTGGCGCAATTAAAATTTGCGACAGTAGAAAATTATTTTTTGAATAATTTACTATAGAAAAGGCAATCCCTGGCGCACATAAAATTTGCGACAGTATAAAATTAGTTTTTGAAAAATTTACTATAGAAAAGTCAATCCCTGGCGTAATTAAAATTTGCGACAGTATAAAATTAGTTTTTGAAAAATTTACTATATAAAAGGCAATCCCTGGCGTAATTAAAATTTGCGACAGTATAAAATTAGTTTTTGAAAAATTTACTATATAAAAGGCAATCCCTGGCGTAATTAAAATTTGCGACAGTATAAAATTAGTTTTTGAATAATTTACTATAGAAAAGGCAATCCCTGGCGTAATTAAAATTTGCGACAGTATAAAATTATTTTTTGAATAATTTACTATAGAAAAGGCAATCCCTGGCGTAATTAAAATTTGCGACAGTATAAAATTATTTTTTGAATAATTTACTATAGAAAAGGCAATCCCTGGCGCAATTAAAATTTGCGACAGTAGAAAATTATTTTTTGAATAATTTACTATAGAAAAGGCAATCCCTGGCGTAATTAAAATTTGCGACAGTATAAAATTATTTTTTGAATAATTTACTATAGAAAAGGCAATCCCTGGCGCAATTAAAATTTGCGACAGTAGAAAATTATTTTTTGAATAATTTACTATAGAAAAGCCAATCCCTGGCGCACATAAAATTTGCGACAGTATAAAATTAGTTTTTGAAAAATTTACTATAGAAAAGTCAATCCCTGGCGTAATTAAAATTTGCGACAGTATAAAATTAGTTTTTGAAAAATTTACTATATAAAAGGCAATCCCTGGCGTAATTAAAATTTGCGACAGTATAAAATTAGTTTTTGAAAAATTTACTATATAAAAGGCAATCCCTGGCGTAATTAAAATTTGCGACAGTATAAAATTAGTTTTTGAATAATTTACTATAGAAAAGGCAATCCCTGGCGTAATTAAAATTTGCGACAGTATAAAATTATTTTTTGAATAATTTACTATAGAAAAGGCAATCCCTGGCGCAATTAAAATTTGCGACAGTATAAAATTATTTTTTGAATAATTTACTATAGAAAAGGCAATCCCTGGCGTAATTAAAATTTGCGACAGTATAAAATTAGTTTTTGAAAAATTTACTATATAAAAGGCAATCCCTGGCGTAATTAAAATTTGCGACAGTATAAAATTATTTTTTGAATAATTTACTATAGAAAAGTCAATCCCTGGCGTAATTAAAATTTGTGACAGTATAAAATTAGTTTTTGAATAATTTACTATAGAAAAGGCAATCCCTGGGATATTTAAAATTTGTGACAGTTGAAAATTATTTTTTGAATAATTTACTATAGAAAAGTCAATCCCTGGCGCAATTAAAATTTGTGACAGTATAAAATTAGTTTTTGAAAAATTTACTATAGAAAAGGCAATCCCTGGCGCAATTAAAATTTGCGACAGTAGAAAATTATTTTTTGAATAATTTACTATAGAAAAGTCAATCCCTGGCGCAATTAAAATTTGTGACAGTTGAAAATTATTTTTTGAATAATTTACTATAGAAAAGGCAATCCCTGGCGCACATAAAATTTGCGACAGTATAAAATTAGTTTTTGAATAATTTACTATAGAAAAGGCAATCCCTGGGATATTTAAAATTTGTGACAGTTGAAAATTAGTTTTTGAAAAATTTACTATAGAAAAGGCAATCCCTGGCGCAATTAAAATTTGTGACAGTATAAAATTATTTTTTGAATAATTTACTATAGAAAAGGCAATCCCTGGCGTAATTAAAATTTGCGACAGTATAAAATTAGTTTTTGAAAAATTTACTATATAAAAGGCAATCCCTGGCGTAATTAAAATTTGCGACAGTATAAAATTATTTTTTGAATAATTTACTATAGAAAAGTCAATCCCTGGCGTAATTAAAATTTGCGACAGTATAAAATTAGTTTTTGAAAAATTTACTATATAAAAGGCAATCCCTGGCGTAATTAAAATTTGCGACAGTATAAAATTAGTTTTTGAATAATTTACTATAGAAAAGGCAATCCCTGGCGTAATTAAAATTTGCGACAGTATAAAATTATTTTTTGAATAATTTACTATAGAAAAGGCAATCCCTGGCGCAATTAAAATTTGCGACAGTAGAAAATTATTTTTTGAATAATTTACTATAGAAAAGGCAATCCCTGGCGCACATAAAATTTGCGACAGTATAAAATTAGTTTTTGAAAAATTTACCATATAAAAGGCAATCCCTGGGATATTTAAAATTTGCGACAGTATAAAATTAGTTTTTGAATAATTTACTATAGAAAAGGCAATCCCTGGCGCAATTAAAATTTGCGACAGTATAAAATTAGTTTTTGAAAAATTTACTATATAAAAGGCAATCCCTGGGATATTTAAAATTTGCGACAGTATAAAATTATTTTTTGAATAATTTACTATAAAAAAGTCAATCCCTGGCGCAATTAAAATTTGTGACAGTTGAAAATTATTTTTTGAATAATTTACTATATAAAAGGCAATCCCTGGCGCACATAAAATTTGTGACAGTTGAAAATTATTTTTTGAAAAATTTACTATATAAAAGGCAATCCCTGGGATATTTAAAATTTGTGACAGTTGAAAATTATTTTTTGAATAATTTACTATAGAAAAGGCAATCCCTGGCGTAATTAAAATTTGCGACAGTTGAAAATTATTTTTTGAATAATTTACTATAGAAAAGGCAATCCCTGGCGTAATTAAAATTTGCGACAGTATAAAATTAGTTTTTGAAAAATTTACTATATAAAAGGCAATCCCTGGGATATTTAAAATTTGTGACAGTTGAAAATTATTTTTTGAATAATTTACTATAGAAAAGGCAATCCCTGGCGCAATTAAAATTTGTGACAGTTGAAAATTATTTTTTGAATAATTTACTATAGAAAAGGCAATCCCTGGCGCACATAAAATTTGCGACAGTAAAAAATTAGTTTTTGAAAAATTTACTATAGAAAAGGCAATCCCTGGCGCAATTAAAATTTGTGACAGTTGAAAATTATTTTTTGAATAATTTACTATAGAAAAGGCAATCCCTGGCGCACATAAAATTTGCGACAGTATAAAATTATTTTTTGAATAATTTACTATAGAAAAGGCAATCCCTGGCGCAATTAAAATTTGCGACAGTATAAAATTATTTTTTGAATAATTTACTATAGAAAAGTCAATCCCTGGCGCAATTAAAATTTGCGACAGTAGAAAATTATTTTTTGAATAATTTACTATAGAAAAGGCAATCCCTGGCGCACATAAAATTTGCGACAGTAAAAAATTAGTTTTTGAAAAATTTACTATATAAAAGGCAATCCCTGGCGTAATTAAAATTTGCGACAGTATAAAATTAGTTTTTGAAAAATTTACTATATAAAAGGCAATCCCTGGCGTAATTAAAATTTGCGACAGTATAAAATTAGTTTTTGAAAAATTTACTATATAAAAGGCAATCCCTGGCGTAATTAAAATTTGCGACAGTATAAAATTATTTTTTGAATAATTTACTATAGAAAAGGCAATCCCTGGCGCACATAAAATTTGTGACAGTTGAAAATTATTTTTTGAATAATTTACTATAGAAAAGGCAATCCCTGGGATATTTAAAATTTGCGACAGTATAAAATTATTTTTTGAATAATTTACTATAGAAAAGTCAATCCCTGGCGCAATTAAAATTTGTGACAGTTGAAAATTATTTTTTGAATAATTTACTATAGAAAAGGCAATCCCTGGCGCAATTAAAATTTGTGACAGTATAAAATTAGTTTTTGAATAATTTACTATAGAAAAGTCAATCCCTGGCGCAATTAAAATTTGTGACAGTTGAAAATTATTTTTTGAATAATTTACTATAGAAAAGGCAATCCCTGGCGTAATTAAAATTTGCGACAGTATAAAATTAGTTTTTGAAAAATTTACTATATAAAAGGCAATCCCTGGGATATTTAAAATTTGCGACAGTATAAAATTAGTTTTTGAAAAATTTACTATAGAAAAGGCAATCCCTGGGATATTTAAAATTTGCGACAGTATAAAATTATTTTTTGAATAATTTACTATAGAAAAGGCAATCCCTGGCGCAATTAAAATTTGCGACAGTATAAAATTAGTTTTTGAAAAATTTACTATATAAAAGGCAATCCCTGGGATATTTAAAATTTGCGACAGTATAAAATTATTTTTTGAATAATTTACTATAGAAAAGTCAATCCCTGGCGCAATTAAA
Source organism: Dioctria linearis (assembly GCA_963930735.1). Classification (NCBI taxonomy): domain Eukaryota; kingdom Metazoa; phylum Arthropoda; class Insecta; order Diptera; family Asilidae; genus Dioctria; species Dioctria linearis. The sequence continues at coordinate 33,657 of CAWVNZ010002273.1, read as the reverse complement.
ATTTGTGACAGTTGAAAATTATTTTTTGAATAATTTACTATAGAAAAGGCAATCCCTGGCGCAATTAAAATTTGTGACAGTATAAAATTAGTTTTTGAATAATTTACTATAGAAAAGTCAATCCCTGGCGCAATTAAAATTTGTGACAGTTGAAAATTATTTTTTGAATAATTTACTATAGAAAAGGCAATCCCTGGCGCAATTAAAATTTGTGACAGTAGAAAATTATTTTTTGAATAATTTACTATAGAAAAGGCAATCCCTGGCGTAATTAAAATTTGCGACAGTATAAAATTAGTTTTTGAATAATTTACTATAGAAAAGGCAATCCCTGGCGCAATTAAAATTTGTGACAGTTGAAAATTATTTTTTGAATAATTTACTATATAAAAGGCAATCCCTGGCGCACATAAAATTTGTGACAGTTGAAAATTATTTTTTGAATAATTTACTATAGAAAAGTCAATCCCTGGCGCAATTAAAATTTGTGACAGTTGAAAATTAGTTTTTGAATAATTTACTATAGAAAAGGCAATCCCTGGCGCAATTAAAATTTGTGACAGTTGAAAATTATTTTTTGAATAATTTACTATAGAAAAGGCAATCCCTGGCGCACATAAAATTTGCGACAGTATAAAATTAGTTTTTGAAAAATTTACTATATAAAAGGCAATCCCTGGCGTAATTAAAATTTGCGACAGTAGTAAATTATTTTTTGAATAATTTACTGTAGAAAAGGCAATCCCTGGCGTAATTAAAATTTGCGACAGTATAAAATTAGTTTTTGAATAATTTACTATAGAAAAGGCAATCCCTGGCGCAATTAAAATTTGTGACAGTTGAAAATTATTTTTTGAATAATTTACTATATAAAAGGCAATCCCTGGCGCACATAAAATTTCTGACAGTTGAAAATTATTTTTTGAATAATTTACTATAGAAAAGTCAATCCCTGGCGCAATTAAAATTTGCGACAGTATAAAATTAGTTTTTGAAAAATTTACTATAGAAAAGTCAATCCCTGGCGCAATTAAAATTTGTGACAGTTGAAAATTATTTTTTGAATAATTTACTATAGAAAAGGCAATCCCTGGCGCAATTAAAATTTGTGACAGTTGAAAATTATTTTTTGATTAATTTACTATAGAAAAGTCAATCCCTGGCGCAATTAAAATTTGTGACAGTTGAAAATTATTTTTTGAATAATTTACTATAGAAAAGGCAATCCCTGGCGCACATAAAATTTGCGACAGTTGAAAATTATTTTTTGAATAATTTACTATAGAAAAGGCAATCCCTGGCGCACATAAAATTTGCGACAGTATAAAATTAGTTTTTGAATAATTTACTATAGAAAAGTCAATCCCTGGCGCAATTAAAATTTGTGACAGTAGAAAATTATTTTTTGAATAATTTACTATAGAAATGTCAATCCCTGGCGCAATTAAAATTTGTGACAGTAGAAAATTATTTTTTGAATAATTTACTATAGAAAAGTCAATCCCTGGCGCAATTAAAATTTGTGACAGTTGAAAATTATTTTTTGAATAATTTACTATAGAAAAGGCAATCCCTGGCGCAATTAAAATTTGTGACAGTATAAAATTAGTTTTTGAAAAATTTACTATAGAAAAGTCAATCCCTGGCGCAATTAAAATTTGTGACAGTTGAAAATTATTTTTTGAATAATTTACTATAGAAAAGTCAATCCCTGGCGCAATTAAAATTTGTGACAGTTGAAAATTATTTTTTGAATAATTTACTATAGAAAAGGCAATCCCTGGCGCACATAAAATTTGCGACAGTAAAAAATTAGTTTTTGAATAATTTACTATAGAAAAGGCAATCCCTGGCGCAATTAAAATTTGCGACAGTATAAAGTTAGTTTTTGAAAAATTTACTATAGAAAAGTCAATCCCTGGCGCAATTAAAATTTGTGACAGTTGAAAATTATTTTTTGAATAATTTACTATAGAAAAGGCAATCCCTGGCGCAATTAAAATTTGTGACAGTTGAAAATTATTTTTTGAATAATTTACTATAGAAAAGTCAATCCCTGGCGCAATTAAAATTTGTGACAGTTGAAAATTATTTTTTGAATAATTTACTATAGAAAAGGCAATCCCTGGCGCACATAAAATTTGCGACAGTATAAAATTAGTTTTTGAATAATTTACTATAGAAAAGGCAATCCCTGGCGCAATTAAAATTTGCGACAGTAGAAAATTATTTTTTGAATAATTTACTATAGAAAAGTCAATCCCTGGCTCAATTAAAATTTGTGAGAGTAGAAAATTATTTTTTGAATAATTTACTATAGAAAAGTCAATCCCTGGCGCACATAAAATTTGTGACAGTTGAAAATTATTTTTTGAATAATTTACTATAGAAAAGGCAATCCCTGGCGCAATTAAAATTTGTGACAGTTGAAAATTATTTTTTGAATAATTTACTATAGAAAAGTCAATCCCTGGCGCAATTAAAATTTGTGACAGTATAAAATTATTTTTTGAATAATTTACTATAGAAAAGGCAATCCCTGGCGCACATAAAATTTGCGACAGTATAAAATTAGTTTTTGAATAATTTACTATAGAAAAGGCAATCCCTGGCGCACATAAAATTTGTGACAGTTGAAAATTATTTTTTGAATAATTTACTATAGAAAAGGCAATCCCTGGCGCAATTAAAATTTGCGACAGTATAAAATTAGTTTTTGAAAAATTTACTATAGAAAAGGCAATCCCTGGCGTAATTAAAATTTGCGACAGTATAAAATTATTTTTTGAATAATTTACTATAGAAAAGGCAATCCCTGGCGCACATAAAATTTGTGACAGTTGAAAATTATTTTTTGAATAATTTACTATAGAAAAGGCAATCCCTGGCGCAATTAAAATTTGTGACAGTTGAAAATTATTTTTTGAATAATTTACTATAGAAAAGGCAATCCCTGGCGCACATAAAATTTGCGACAGTTGAAAATTATTTTTTGAAAAATTTACTATAGAAAAGGCAATCCCTGGCGCAATTAAAATTTGCGACAGTATAAAATTAGTTTTTGAATAATTTACTATAGAAAAGGCAATCCCTGGCGCAATTAAAATTTGTGACAGTTGAAAATTATTTTTTGAATAATTTACTATAGAAAAGTCAATCCCTGGCGCAATTAAAATTTGTGACAGTATAAAATTAGTTTTTGAATAATTTACTATATAAAAGGCAATCCCTGGCGCACATAAAATTTGTGACAGTTGAAAATTATTTTTTGAAAAATTTACTATAGAAAAGGCAATCCCTGGCGTAATTAAAATTTGTGACAGTATAAAATTAGTTTTTGAATAATTTACTATAGAAAAGGCAATCCCTGGCGCAATTAAAATTTGCGACAGTATAAAATTATTTTTTGAAAAATTTACTATAGAAAAGGCAATCCCTGGCGCAATTAAAATTTGTGACAGTAGAAAAATATTTTTTGAATAATTTACTATAGAAAAGTCAATCCCTGGCGCAATTAAAATTTGTGACAGTTGAAAATTATTTTTTGAATAATTTACTATAGAAAAGGCAATCCCTGGCGCAATTAAAATTTGTGACAGTTGAAAATTAGTTTTTGAATAATTTACTATAGAAAAGGCAATCCCTGGCGCAATTAAAATTTGTGACAGTTGAAAATTATTTTTTGAAAAATTTACTATAGAAAAGGAAATCCCTGGCGTAATTAAAATTTGCGACAGTATAAAATTAGTTTTTGAATAATTTACTATAGAAAAGGCAATCCCTGGCGTAATTAAAATTTGCGACAGTATAAAATTAGTTTTTGAATAATTTACTATTGAAAAGGCAATCTCTGGCGCACATAAAATTTGCGACAGTATAAAATTATTTTTTGAAAAATTTACTATAGAAAAGGCAATCCCTGGCGCAATTAAAATTTGTGACAGTTGAAAATTATTTTTTGAATAATTTACTATAGAAAAGTCAATCCCTGGCGCAATTAAAATTTGCGACAGTATAAAATTAGTTTTTGAATAATTTACTATAGAAAAGTCAATCCCTGGCGCACATAAAATTTGTGACAGTTGAAAATTATTTTTTGAATAATTTACTATAGAAAAGTCAATCCCTGGCGCACATAAAATTTGTGACAGTTGAAAATTATTTTTTGAATAATTTACTATAGAAAAGGCAATCCCTGGCGCACATAAAATTTGCGACAGTTGAAAATTATTTTTTGAATAATTTACTATAGAAAAGGCAATCCCTGGCGCAATTAAAATTTGTGACAGTTGAAAATTATTTTTTGAATAATTTACTATAGAAAAGGCAATCCCTGGCGCAATTAAAATTTGCGACAGTATAAAATTAGTTTTTGAATAATTTACTATAGAAAAGTCAATCCCTGGCACAATTAAAATTTGTGACAGTTGAAAATTATTTTTTGAATAATTTACTATAGAAAAGGCAATCCCTGGCGCACATAAAATTTGCGACAGTATAAAATTAGTTTTTGAATAATTTACTATAGAAAAGGCAATCCCTGGCGTAATTAAAATTTGCGACAGTTGAAAATTATTTTTTGAATAATTTACTATAGAAAAGTCAATCCCTGGCGCAATTAAAATTTGCGACAGTATAAAATTAGTTTTTGAATAATTTACTATAGAAAAGTCAATCCCTGGCGCAATTAAAATTTGTGACAGTTGAAAATTATTTTTTGAAAAATTTACTATATAAAAGGCAATCCCTGGCGCAATTAAAATTTGTGACAGTTGAAAATTAGTTTTTGAATAATTTACTATAGAAAAGGCAATCCCTGGCGTAATTAAAATTTGCGACAGTATAAAATTAGTTTTTGAATAATTTACTATAGAAAAGGCAATCCCTGGCGTAATTAAAATTTGCGACAGTATAAAATTATTTTTTGAATAATTTACTATAGAAAAGGCAATCCCTGGCGCAATTAAAATTTGCGACAGTAGAAAATTATTTTTTGAATAATTTACTATAGAAAAGGCAATCCCTGGCGCACATAAAATTTGCGACAGTATAAAATTAGTTTTTGAAAAATTTACCATATAAAAGGCAATCCCTGGGATATTTAAAATTTGCGACAGTATAAAATTAGTTTTTGAATAATTTACTATAGAAAAGGCAATCCCTGGCGCAATTAAAATTTGCGACAGTATAAAATTAGTTTTTGAAAAATTTACTATATAAAAGGCAATCCCTGGGATATTTAAAATTTGCGACAGTATAAAATTATTTTTTGAATAATTTACTATAAAAAAGTCAATCCCTGGCGCAATTAAAATTTGTGACAGTTGAAAATTATTTTTTGAATAATTTACTATATAAAAGGCAATCCCTGGCGCACATAAAATTTGTGACAGTTGAAAATTATTTTTTGAAAAATTTACTATATAAAAGGCAATCCCTGGGATATTTAAAATTTGTGACAGTTGAAAATTATTTTTTGAATAATTTACTATAGAAAAGGCAATCCCTGGCGTAATTAAAATTTGCGACAGTTGAAAATTATTTTTTGAATAATTTACTATAGAAAAGGCAATCCCTGGCGTAATTAAAATTTGCGACAGTATAAAATTAGTTTTTGAAAAATTTACTATATAAAAGGCAATCCCTGGGATATTTAAAATTTGTGACAGTTGAAAATTATTTTTTGAATAATTTACTATAGAAAAGGCAATCCCTGGCGCAATTAAAATTTGTGACAGTTGAAAATTATTTTTTGAATAATTTACTATAGAAAAGGCAATCCCTGGCGCACATAAAATTTGCGACAGTAAAAAATTAGTTTTTGAAAAATTTACTATAGAAAAGGCAATCCCTGGCGCAATTAAAATTTGTGACAGTTGAAAATTATTTTTTGAATAATTTACTATAGAAAAGGCAATCCCTGGCGCACATAAAATTTGCGACAGTATAAAATTATTTTTTGAATAATTTACTATAGAAAAGGCAATCCCTGGCGCAATTAAAATTTGCGACAGTATAAAATTATTTTTTGAATAATTTACTATAGAAAAGTCAATCCCTGGCGCAATTAAAATTTGCGACAGTAGAAAATTATTTTTTGAATAATTTACTATAGAAAAGGCAATCCCTGGCGCACATAAAATTTGCGACAGTAAAAAATTAGTTTTTGAAAAATTTACTATATAAAAGGCAATCCCTGGCGTAATTAAAATTTGCGACAGTATAAAATTAGTTTTTGAAAAATTTACTATATAAAAGGCAATCCCTGGCGTAATTAAAATTTGCGACAGTATAAAATTATTTTTTGAATAATTTACTATAGAAAAGGCAATCCCTGGCGCACATAAAATTTGTGACAGTTGAAAATTATTTTTTGAATAATTTACTATAGAAAAGGCAATCCCTGGGATATTTAAAATTTGCGACAGTATAAAATTATTTTTTGAATAATTTACTATAGAAAAGTCAATCCCTGGCGCAATTAAAATTTGTGACAGTTGAAAATTATTTTTTGAATAATTTACTATAGAAAAGGCAATCCCTGGCGCAATTAAAATTTGTGACAGTATAAAATTAGTTTTTGAATAATTTACTATAGAAAAGTCAATCCCTGGCGCAATTAAAATTTGTGACAGTTGAAAATTATTTTTTGAATAATTTACTATAGAAAAGGCAATCCCTGGCGTAATTAAAATTTGCGACAGTATAAAATTAGTTTTTGAAAAATTTACTATATAAAAGGCAATCCCTGGGATATTTAAAATTTGCGACAGTATAAAATTAGTTTTTGAAAAATTTACTATAGAAAAGGCAATCCCTGGGATATTTAAAATTTGCGACAGTATAAAATTATTTTTTGAATAATTTACTATAGAAAAGGCAATCCCTGGCGCAATTAAAATTTGCGACAGTATAAAATTAGTTTTTGAAAAATTTACTATATAAAAGGCAATCCCTGGGATATTTAAAATTTGCGACAGTATAAAATTATTTTTTGAATAATTTACTATAGAAAAGTCAATCCCTGGCGCAATTAAAATTTGTGACAGTTGAAAATTATTTTTTGAATAATTTACTATAGAAAAGGCAATCCCTGGCGCAATTAAAATTTGTGACAGTATAAAATTAGTTTTTGAATAATTTACTATAGAAAAGTCAATCCCTGGCGCAATTAAAATTTGTGACAGTTGAAAATTATTTTTTGAATAATTTACTATAGAAAAGGCAATCCCTGGCGCAATTAAAATTTGTGACAGTAGAAAATTATTTTTTGAATAATTTACTATAGAAAAGGCAATCCCTGGCGTAATTAAAATTTGCGACAGTATAAAATTAGTTTTTGAATAATTTACTATAGAAAAGGCAATCCCTGGCGCAATTAAAATTTGTGACAGTTGAAAATTATTTTTTGAATAATTTACTATATAAAAGGCAATCCCTGGCGCACATAAAATTTGTGACAGTTGAAAATTATTTTTTGAATAATTTACTATAGAAAAGTCAATCCCTGGCGCAATTAAAATTTGTGACAGTTGAAAATTAGTTTTTGAATAATTTACTATAGAAAAGGCAATCCCTGGCGCAATTAAAATTTGTGACAGTATAAAATTAGTTTTTGAAAAATTTACTATAGAAAAGTCAATCCCTGGCGCAATTAAAATTTGTGACAGTTGAAAATTATTTTTTGAATAATTTACTATAGAAAAGTCAATCCCTGGCGCAATTAAAATTTGTGACAGTTGAAAATTATTTTTTGAATAATTTACTATAGAAAAGGCAATCCCTGGCGCACATAAAATTTGCGACAGTATAAAATTAGTTTTTGAAAAATTTACTATATAAAAGGCAATCCCTGGCGTAATTAAAATTTGCGACAGTAGAAAATTATTTTTTGAATAATTTACTGTAGAAAAGGCAATCCCTGGCGTAATTAAAATTTGCGACAGTATAAAATTAGTTTTTGAATAATTTACTATAGAAAAGGCAATCCCTGGCGCAATTAAAATTTGTGACAGTTGAAAATTATTTTTTGAATAATTTACTATATAAAAGGCAATCCCTGGCGCACATAAAATTTGTGACAGTTGAAAATTATTTTTTGAATAATTTACTATAGAAAAGTCAATCCCTGGCGCAATTAAAATTTGCGACAGTATAAAATTAGTTTTTGAAAAATTTACTATAGAAAAGTCAATCCCTGGCGCAATTAAAATTTGTGACAGTTGAAAATTATTTTTTGAATAATTTACTATAGAAAAGGCAATCCCTGGCGCAATTAAAATTTGTGACAGTTGAAAATTATTTTTTGAATAATTTACTATAGAAAAGTCAATCCCTGGCGCAATTAAAATTTGTGACAGTTGAAAATTATTTTTTGAATAATTTACTATAGAAAAGGCAATCCCTGGCGCACATAAAATTTGCGACAGTTGAAAATTATTTTTTGAATAATTTACTATAGAAAAGGCAATCCCTGGCGCACATAAAATTTGCGACAGTATAAAATTAGTTTTTGAATAATTTACTATAGAAAAGTCAATCCCTGGCGCAATTAAAATTTGTGACAGTAGAAAATTATTTTTTGAATAATTTACTATAGAAATGTCAATCCCTGGCGCAATTAAAATTTGTGACAGTAGAAAATTATTTTTTGAATAATTTACTATAGAAAAGTCAATCCCTGGCGCAATTAAAATTTGTGACAGTTGAAAATTATTTTTTGAATAATTTACTATAGAAAAGGCAATCCCTGGCGCAATTAAAATTTGTGACAGTATAAAATTAGTTTTTGAAAAATTTACTATAGAAAAGTCAATCCCTGGCGCAATTAAAATTTGTGACAGTTGAAAATTATTTTTTGAATAATTTACTATAGAAAAGTCAATCCCTGGCGCAATTAAAATTTGTGACAGTTGAAAATTATTTTTTGAATAATTTACTATAGAAAAGGCAATCCCTGGCGCACATAAAATTTGCGACAGTAAAAAATTAGTTTTTGAATAATTTACTATAGAAAAGGCAATCCCTGGCGCAATTAAAATTTGCGACAGTATAAAATTAGTTTTTGAAAAATTTACTATAGAAAAGTCAATCCCTGGCGCAATTAAAATTTGTGACAGTTGAAAATTATTTTTTGAATAATTTACTATAGAAAAGGCAATCCCTGGCGCAATTAAAATTTGTGACAGTTGAAAATTATTTTTTGAATAATTTACTATAGAAAAGTCAATCCCTGGCGCAATTAAAATTTGTGACAGTTGAAAATTATTTTTTGAATAATTTACTATAGAAAAGGCAATCCCTGGCGCACATAAAATTTGCGACAGTATAAAATTAGTTTTTGAATAATTTACTATAGAAAAGGCAATCCCTGGCGCAATTAAAATTTGCGACAGTAGAAAATTATTTTTTGAATAATTTACTATAGAAAAGTCAATCCCTGGCTCAATTAAAATTTGTGACAGTAGAAAATTATTTTTTGAATAATTTACTATAGAAAAGTCAATCCCTGGCGCACATAAAATTTGTGACAGTTGAAAATTATTTTTTGAATAATTTACTATAGAAAAGGCAATCCCTGGCGCAATTAAAATTTGTGACAGTTGAAAATTATTTTTTGAATAATTTACTATAGAAAAGTCAATCCCTGGCGCAATTAAAATTTGTGACAGTATAAAATTATTTTTTGAATAATTTACTATAGAAAAGGCAATCCCTGGCGCACATAAAATTTGCGACAGTATAAAATTAGTTTTTGAATAATTTACTATAGAAAAGGCAATCCCTGGCGCACATAAAATTTGTGACAGTTGAAAATTATTTTTTGAATAATTTACTATAGAAAAGGCAATCCCTGGCGCAATTAAAATTTGCGACAGTATAAAATTAGTTTTTGAAAAATTTACTATAGAAAAGGCAATCCCTGGCGTAATTAAAATTTGCGACAGTATAAAATTATTTTTTGAATAATTTACTATAGAAAAGGCAATCCCTGGCGCACATAAAATTTGTGACAGTTGAAAATTATTTTTTGAATAATTTACTATAGAAAAGGCAATCCCTGGCGCAATTAAAATTTGTGACAGTTGAAAATTATTTTTTGAATAATTTACTATAGAAAAGGCAATCCCTGGCGCACATAAAATTTGCGACAGTTGAAAATTATTTTTTGAAAAATTTACTATAGAAAAGGCAATCCCTGGCGCAATTAAAATTTGCGACAGTATAAAATTAGTTTTTGAATAATTTACTATAGAAAAGGCAATCCCTGGCGCAATTAAAATTTGTGACAGTTGAAAATTATTTTTTGAATAATTTACTATAGAAAAGTCAATCCCTGGCGCAATTAAAATTTGTGACAGTATAAAATTAGTTTTTGAATAATTTACTATATAAAAGGCAATCCCTGGCGCACATAAAATTTGTGACAGTTGAAAATTATTTTTTGAAAAATTTACTATAGAAAAGGCAATCCCTGGCGTAATTAAAATTTGTGACAGTATAAAATTAGTTTTTGAATAATTTACTATAGAAAAGGCAATCCCTGGCGCAATTAAAATTTGCGACAGTATAAAATTATTTTTTGAAAAATTTACTATAGAAAAGGCAATCCCTGGCGCAATTAAAATTTGTGACAGTAGAAAAATATTTTTTGAATAATTTACTATAGAAAAGTCAATCCCTGGCGCAATTAAAATTTGTGACAGTTGAAAATTATTTTTTGAATAATTTACTATAGAAAAGGCAATCCCTGGCGCAATTAAAATTTGTGACAGTTGAAAATTAGTTTTTGAATAATTTACTATAGAAAAGGCAATCCCTGGCGCAATTAAAATTTGTGACAGTTGAAAATTATTTTTTGAAAAATTTACTATAGAAAAGGAAATCCCTGGCGTAATTAAAATTTGCGACAGTATAAAATTAGTTTTTGAATAATTTACTATAGAAAAGGCAATCCCTGGCGTAATTAAAATTTGCGACAGTATAAAATTAGTTTTTGAATAATTTACTATAGAAAAGGCAATCCCTGGCGCACATAAAATTTGCGACAGTATAAAATTATTTTTTGAAAAATTTACTATAGAAAAGGCAATCCCTGGCGCAATTAAAATTTGTGACAGTTGAAAATTATTTTTTGAATAATTTACTATAGAAAAGTCAATCCCTGGCGCAATTAAAATTTGCGACAGTATAAAATTAGTTTTTGAATAATTTACTATAGAAAAGTCAATCCCTGGCGCACATAAAATTTGTGACAGTTGAAAATTATTTTTTGAATAATTTACTATAGAAAAGTCAATCCCTGGCGCACATAAAATTTGTGACAGTTGAAAATTATTTTTTGAATAATTTACTATAGAAAAGGCAATCCCTGGCGCACATAAAATTTGCGACAGTTGAAAATTATTTTTTGAATAATTTACTATAGAAAAGGCAATCCCTGGCGCAATTAAAATTTGTGACAGTTGAAAATTATTTTTTGAATAATTTACTATAGAAAAGGCAATCCCTGGCGCAATTAAAATTTGCGACAGTATAAAATTAGTTTTTGAATAATTTACTATAGAAAAGTCAATCCCTGGCGCAATTAAAATTTGTGACAGTTGAAAATTATTTTTTGAATAATTTACTATAGAAAAGGCAATCCCTGGCGCACATAAAATTTGCGACAGTATAAAATTAGTTTTTGAATAATTTACTATAGAAAAGGCAATCCCTGGCGTAATTAAAATTTGCGACAGTTGAAAATTATTTTTTGAATAATTTACTATAGAAAAGTCAATCCCTGGCGCAATTAAAATTTGCGACAGTATAAAATTAGTTTTTGAATAATTTACTATAGAAAAGTCAATCCCTGGCGCAATTAAAATTTGTGACAGTTGAAAATTATTTTTGAAAAATTTACTATATAAAAGGCAATACCTGGCGCAATTAAAATTTGTGACAGTTGAAAATTAGTTTTTGAATAATTTACTATAGAAAAGGCAATCCCTGGCGCAATTAAAATTTGTGACAGTTGAAAATTATTTTTTGAATAATTTACTATAGAAAAGGCAATCCCTGGCGCACATAAAATTTGCGACAGTATAAAATTATTTTTTGAATAATTTACTATAGAAAAGTCAATCCCTGGCGCAATTAAAATTTGTGACAGTTGAAAATTATTTTTTGAATAATTTACTATAGAAAAGTCAATCCCTGGCGCAATTAAAATTTGCGACAGTATAAAATTATTTTTTGAATAATTTACTATAGAAAAGTCAATCCCTGGCGCAATTAAAATTTGTGACAGTTGAAAATTATTTTTTGAATAATTTACTATAGAAAAGGCAATCCCTGGCGCAATTAAAATTTGCGACAGTATAAAATTAGTTTTTGAATAATTTACTATAGAAAAGGCAATCCCTGGCGCACATAAAATTTGTGACAGTTGAAAATTATTTTTTGAATAATTTAATATAGAAAAGGCAATCCCTGGCGCAATTAAAATTTGTGACAGTTGAAAATTATTTTTTGAATAATTTACTATAGAAAAGGCAATCCCTGGCGCACATAAAATTTGCGACAGTTGAAAATTATTTTTTGAAAAATTTACTATAGAAAAGGCAATCCCTGGCGCAATTAAAATTTGCGACAGTATAAAATTAGTTTTTGAAAAATTTACTATAGAAAAGGCAATCCCTGGCGCACATAAAATTTGCGACAGTTGAAAATTATTTTTTGAATAATTTACTATAGAAAAGGCAATCCCTGGCGCAATTAAAATTTGCGACAGTATAAAATTAGTTTTTGAATAATTTACTATAGAAAAGTCAATCCCTGGCGCAATTAAAATTTGTGACAGTTGAAAATTATTTTTTGAATAATTTACTATAGAAAAGGCAATCCCTGGCGCACATAAAATTTGCGACAGTATAAAATTAGTTTTTGAATAATTTACTATAGAAAAGGCAATCCCTGGCGTAATTAAAATTTGCGACAGTTGAAAATTATTTTTTGAATAATTTACTATAGAAAAGTCAATCCCTGGCGCAATTAAAATTTGCGACAGTATAAAATTAGTTTTTGAATAATTTACTATAGAAAAGTCAATCCCTGGCGCACATAAAATTTGTGACAGTTGAAAATTATTTTTTGAATAATTTACTATAGAAAAGTCAATCCCTGGCGCAATTAAAATTTGTGACAGTTGAAAATTATTTTTTGAATAATTTACTATAGAAAAGGCAATCCCTGGCGCACATAAAATTTGCGACAGTAGAAAATTATTTTTTGAATAATTTACTATAGAAAAGGCAATCCCTGGCGTAATTAAAATTTGCGACAGTATAAAATTAGTTTTTGAATAATTTACTATAGAAAAGTCAATCCCTGGGATATTTAAAATTTGCGACAGTATAAAATTAGTTTTTGAATAATTTACTATAGAAAAGGCAATCCCTGGCGCACATAAAATTTGCGACAGTATAAAATTAGTTTTTGAAAAATTTACTATAGAAAAGGCAATCCCTGGGATATTTAAAATTTGCGACAGTAGAAAATTATTTTTTGAATAATTTACTATAGAAAAGGCAATCCCTGGCGCAATTAAAATTTGCGACAGTTGAAAATTATTTTTTGAATAATTTACTATAGAAAAGTCAATCCCTGGCGCAATTAAAATTTGCGACAGTATAAAATTAGTTTTTGAATAATTTACTATAGAAAAGTCAATCCCTGGCGCAATTAAAATTTGTGACAGTTGAAAATTATTTTTTGAATAATTTACTATAGAAAAGGCAATCCCTGGCGCACATAAAATTTGCGACAGTATAAAATTATTTTTTGAATAATTTACTATAGAAAAGTCAATCCCTGGCGCAATTAAAATTTGTGACAGTTGAAAATTATTTTTTTAATAATTTACTATAGAAAAGTCAATCCCTGGCGCAATTAAAATTTGCGACAGTATAAAATTATTTTTTGAATAATTTACTATAGAAAAGGCAATCCCTGGCGCAATTTAAATTTGCGACAGTATAAAATTAGTTTTTGAAAAATTTACTATAGAAAAGTCAATCCCTGGCGCAATTAAAATTTGTGACAGTAGAAAATTATTTTTTGAATAATTTACTATAGAAAAGGCAATCCCTGGCTTAATTAAAATTTGCGACAGTATAAAATTAGTTTTTGAATAATTTACTATAGAAAAGGCAATCCCTGGCGCAATTAAAATTTGTGACAGTTGAAAATTATTTTTTGAATAATTTACTATATAAAAGGCAATCCCTGGCGCACATAAAATTTGTGACAGTTGAAAATTATTTTTTGAATAATTTACTATAGAAAAGTCAATCCCTGGCGCAATTAAAATTTGTGACAGTAGAAAATTAGTTTTTGAATAATTTACTATATAAAAGGCAATCCCTGGCGCAATTAAAATTTGCGACAGTATAAAATTAGTTTTTGAATAATTTACTATAGAAAAGGCAATCCCTGGCGCAATTAAAATTTGTGACAGTTGAAAATTATTTTTTGAATAATTTACTATAGAAAAGGCAATCCCTGGCGCAATTAAAATTTGCGACAGTATAAAATTAGTTTTTGAATAATTTACTATAGAAAAGTCAATCCCTGGCGCAATTAAAATTTGTGACAGTTGAAAATTATTTTTTGAATAATTTACTATAGAAAAGGCAATCCCTGGCGCACATAAAATTTGCGACAGTATAAAATTAGTTTTTGAATAATTTACTATAGAAAAGGCAATCCTGGCGTAATTAAAATTTGCGACAGTTGAAAATTATTTTTTGAATAATTTACTATAGAAAAGTCAATCCCGGGCGCAATTAAAATTTGCGACAGTATAAAATTAGTTTTTGAATAATTTACTATAGAAAAGTCAATCCCTGGCGCAATTAAAATTTGTGACAGTTGAAAATTATTTTTTGAAAAATTTACTATATAAAAGGCAATCCCTGGCGCAATTAAAATTTGTGACAGTTGAAAATTATTTTTTGAATAATTTACTATAGAAAAGGCAATCCCTGGCGCAATTAAAATTTGTGACAGTTGAAAATTATTTTTTGAATAATTTACTATAGAAAAGGCAATCCCTGGCGCACATAAAATTTGCGACAGTATAAAATTATTTTTTGAATAATTTACTATAGAAAAGTCAATCCCTGGCGCAATTAAAATTTGTGACAGTTGAAAATTATTTTTTGAATAATTTACTATAGAAAAGTCAATCCCTGGCGCAATTAAAATTTGCGACAGTATAAAATTATTTTTTGAATAATTTACTATAGAAAAGTCAATCCCTGGCGCAATTAAAATTTGTGACAGTTGAAAATTATTTTTTGAATAATTTACTATAGAAAAGGCAATCCCTGGCGCAATTAAAATTTGCGACAGTATAAAATTAGTTTTTGAATAATTTACTATAGAAAAGGCAATCCCTGGCGCACATAAAATTTGTGACAGTTGAAAATTATTTTTTGAATAATTTACTATAGAAAAGGCAATCCCTGGCGCAATTAAAATTTGTGACAGTTGAAAATTATTTTTTGAATAATTTACTATAGAAAAGGCAATCCCTGGCGCACATAAAATTTGCGACAGTTGAAAATTATTTTTTGAAAAATTTACTATAGAAAAGGCAATCCCTGGCGCAATTAAAATTTGCGACAGTATAAAATTAGTTTTTGAAAAATTTACTATAGAAAAGGCAATCCCTGGCGCACATAAAATTTGCGACAGTTGAAAATTATTTTTTGAATAATTTACTATAGAAAAGGCAATCCCTGGCGCAATTAAAATTTGCGACAGTATAAAATTAGTTTTTGAATAATTTACTATAGAAAAGTCAATCCCTGGCGCAATTAAAATTTGTGACAGTTGAAAATTATTTTTTGAATAATTTACTATAGAAAAGGCAATCCCTGGCGCACATAAAATTTGCGACAGTATAAAATTAGTTTTTGAATAATTTACTATAGAAAAGGCAATCCCTGGCGTAATTAAAATTTGCGACAGTTGAAAATTATTTTTTGAATAATTTACTATAGAAAAGTCAATCCCTGGCGCAATTAAAATTTGCGACAGTATAAAATTAGTTTTTGAATAATTTACTATAGAAAAGTCAATCCCTGGCGCACATAAATTTGTGACAGTTGAAAATTATTTTTTGAATAATTTACTATAGAAAAGTCAATCCCTGGCGCAATTAAAATTTGTGACAGTTGAAAATTATTTTTTGAATAATTTACTATAGAAAAGGCAATCCCTGGCGCACATAAAATTTGCGACAGTAGAAAATTATTTTTTGAATAATTTACTATAGAAAAGGCAATCCCTGGCGTAATTAAAATTTGCGACAGTATAAAATTAGTTTTTGAATAATTTACTATAGAAAAGTCAATCCCTGGGATATTTAAAATTTGCGACAGTATAAAATTAGTTTTTGAATAATTTACTATAGAAAAGGCAATCCCTGGCGCACATAAAATTTGCGACAGTATAAAATTAGTTTTTGAAAAATTTACTGTAGAAAAGGCAATCCCTGGGATATTTAAAATTTGCGACAGTAGAAAATTATTTTTTGAATAATTTACTATAGAAAAGGCAATCCCTGGCGCAATTAAAATTTGCGACAGTTGAAAATTATTTTTTGAATAATTTACTATAGAAAAGTCAATCCCTGGCGCAATTAAAATTTGCGACAGTACAAAATTAGTTTTTGAATAATTTACTATAGAAAAGTCAATCCCTGGCGCAATTAAAATTTGTGACAGTTGAAAATTATTTTTTGAATAATTTACTATAGAAAAGGCAATCCCTGGCGCACATAAAATTTGCGACAGTATAAAATTATTTTTTGAATAATTTACTATAGAAAAGTCAATCCCTGGCGCAATTAAAATTTGTGACAGTTGAAAATTATTTTTTGAATAATTTACTATAGAAAAGTCAATCCCTGGCGCAATTAAAATTTGCGACAGTATAAAATTATTTTTTGAATAATTTACTATAGAAAAGGCAATCCCTGGCGCAATTAAAATTTGCGACAGTATAAAATTAGTTTTTGAAAAATTTACTATAGAAAAGTCAATCCCTGGCGCAATTAAAATTTGTGACAGTAGAAAATTATTTTTTGAATAATTTACTATAGAAAAGGCAATCCCTGGCGTAATTAAAATTTGCGACAGTATAAAATTAGTTTTTGAATAATTTACTATAGAAAAGGCAATCCCTGGCGCAATTAAAATTTGTGACAGTTGAAAATTATTTTTTGAATAATTTACTATATAAAAGGCAATCCCTGGCGCACATAAAATTTGTGACAGTTGAAAATTATTTTTTGAATAATTTACTATAGAAAAGTCAATCCCTGGCGCAATTAAAATTTGTGACAGTAGAAAATTAGTTTTTGAATAATTTTCTATATAAAAGGCAATCCCTGGCGCAATTAAAATTTGCGACAGTATAAAATTAGTTTTTGAATAATTTACTATAGAAAAGGCAATCCCTGGCGTAATTAAAATTTGCGACAGTATAAAATTATTTTTTGAATAATTTACTATAGAAAAGTCAATCCCTGGCGCAATTAAAATTTGTGACAGTAGAAAATTATTTTTTGAATAATTTACTATAGAAAAGTCAATCCCTGGCGCAATTAAAATTTGCGACAGTATAAAATTATTTTTTGAATAATTTACTATAGAAAAGTCAATCCATGGCGCAATTAAAATTTGTGACAGTAGAAAATTATCTTTTGAATAATTTACTATAGAAAAGTCAATCCCTGGCGCAATTAAAATTTGTGACAGTTGAAAATTATTTTTTGAATAATTTACTATATAAAAGGCAATCCCTGGCGCACATAAAATTTGTGACAGTTGAAAATTATTTTTTGAATAATTTACTATAGAAAAGTCAATCCCTGGCGCACATAAAATTTGCGACAGTATAAAATTAGTTTTTGAATAATTTACTATAGAAAAGGCAATCCCTGGGATATTTAAAATTTGCGACAGTATAAAATTAGTTTTTGAATAATTTACTATAGAAAAGGCAATCCCTGGCGCAATTAAAATTTGTGACAGTAGAAAATTATTTTTTGAATAATTTACTATAGAAAAGTCAATCCCTGGCGCACATAAAATTTGTGACAGTTTAAAATTATTTTTTGAAAAATTTACTATAGAAAAGGCAATCCCTGGCGCAATTAAAATTTGCGACAGTATAAAATTAGTTTTTGAAAAATTTACTATAGAAAAGGCAATCCCTGGGATATTTAAAATTTGCGACAGTATAAAATTATTTTTTGAATAATTTACTATAGAAAAGGCAATCCCTGGCGCAATTAAAATTTGTGACAGTTGAAAATTATTTTTTGAATAATTTACTATAGAAAAGGCAATCCCTGGCGCAATTAAAATTTGTGACAGTTGAAAATTATTTTTTGAATAATTTACTGTAGAAAAGGCAATCCCTGGCGCAATTAAAATTTGCGACAGTATAAAATTAGTTTTTGAAAAATTTACTATAGAAAAGGCAATCCCTGGCGTAATTAAAATTTGCGACAGTAGAAAATTATTTTTTGAATAATTTACTGTAGAAAAGGCAATCCCTGGGATATTTAAAATTTGCGACAGTAGAAAATTATTTTTTGAATAATTTACTATAGAAAAGGCAATCCCTGGCGCAATTAAAATTTGTGACAGTAGAAAATTAGTTTTTGAAAAATTTACTATAGAAAAGGCAATCCCTGGCGTAATTAAAATTTGCGACAGTAGAAAATTATTTTTTGAATAATTTACTATAGAAAAGGCAATCCCTGGCGCACATAAAATTTGCGACAGTATAAAATTATTTTTTGAATAATTTACTATAGAAAAGGCAATCCCTGGCGTAATTAAAATTTGCGACAGTATAAAATTAGTTTTTGAAAAATTTACTATAGAAAAGGCAATCCCTGGCGCAATTAAAATTTGTGACAGTTGAAAATTATTTTTTGAATAATTTACTATAGAAAAGGCAATCCCTGGCGCACATAAAATTTGCGACAGTATAAAATTAGTTTTTGAATAATTTACTATAGAAAAGGCAATCCCTGGCGCACATAAAATTTGCGACAGTATAAAATTATTTTTTGAAAAATTTACTATAGAAAAGGCAATCCCTGGCGTAATTAAAATTTGTGACAGTAGAAAATTATTTTTTGAATAATTTACTATAGAAAAGGCAATCCCTGGCGTAATTAAAATTTGCGACAGTATAAAATTATTTTTTGAATAATTTACTATAGAAAAGTCAATCCCTGGCGCAATTAAAATTTGCGACAGTATAAAATTAGTTTTTGAATAATTTACTATAGAAAAGGCAATCCCTGGCGCACATAAAATTTGTGACAGTTGAAAATTATTTTTTGAATAATTTACTATAGAAAAGGCAATCCCTGGCGCAATTAAAATTTGCGACAGTATAAAATTAGTTTTTGAATAATTTACTATAGAAAAGTCAATCCCTGGCGCACATAAAATTTGCGACAGTATAAAATTAGTTTTTGAATAATTTACTATAGAAAAGGCAATCCCTGGGATATTTAAAATTTGCGACAGTAAAAAATTAGTTTTTGAATAATTTACTATAGAAAAGGCAATCCCTGGCGCACATAAAATTTGCGACAGTATAAAATTAGTTTTTGAAAAATTTACTATAGAAAAGGCAATCCCTGGGATATTTAAAATTTGCGACAGTATAAAATTATTTTTTGAATAATTTACTATAGAAAAGGCAATCCCTGGCGTAATTAAAATTTGTGACAGTTGAAAATTATTTTTTGAATAATTTACTATAGAAAAGGCAATCCCTGGGATATTTAAAATTTGCGACAGTATAAAATTAGTTTTTGAATAATTTACTATAGAAAAGTCAATCCCTGGCGCACATAAAATTTGCGACAGTATAAAATTAGTTTTTGAATAATTTACTATAGAAAAGGCAATCCCTGGCGCACATAAAATTTGCGACAGTATAAAATTAGTTTTTGAATAATTTACTATAGAAAAGTCAATCCCTGGCGCACATAAAATTTGTGACAGTTGAAAATTATTTTTTGAATAATTTACTATAGAAAAGGCAATCCCTGGCGCACATAAAATTTGCGACAGTTGAAAATTATTTTTTGAATAATTTACTATAGAAAAGGCAATCCCTGGCGCACATAAAATTTGCGACAGTATAAAATTATTTTTTGAATAATTTACTATAGAAAAGGCAATCCCTGGCGCAATTAAAATTTGCGACAGTATAAAATTATTTTTTGAATAATTTACTATAGAAAAGGCAATCCCTGGGATATTTAAAATTTGCGACAGTAAAAAATTATTTTTTGAATAATTTACTATAGAAAAGGCAATCCCTGGCGCAATTAAAATTTGCGACAGTATAAAATTAGTTTTTGAATAATTTACTATAGAAAAGTCAATCCCTGGCGCACATAAAATTTGCGACAGTATAAAATTAGTTTTTGAATAATTTACTATAGAAAAGGCAATCCCTGGGATATTTAAAATTTGCGACAGTATAAAATTAGTTTTTGAAAAATTTACTATAGAAAAGGCAATCCCTGGCGCACATAAAATTTGCGACAGTTGAAAATTATTTTTTGAAAAATTTACTATAGAAAAGGCAATCCCTGGCGCAATTAAAATTTGCGACAGTATAAAATTATTTTTTGAATAATTTACTATAGAAAAGTCAATCCCTGGCGCAATTAAAATTTGTGACAGTTGAAAATTATTTTTTGAATAATTTACTATATAAAAGGCAATCCCTGGCGCACATAAAATTTGCGACAGTATAAAATTATTTTTTGAATAATTTACTATAGAAAAGGCAATCCCTGGCGCAATTAAAATTTGTGACAGTTGAAAATTATTTTTTGAATAATTTACTATAGAAAAGTCAATCCCTGGCGCAATTAAAATTTGCGACAGTAGAAAATTATTTTTTGAATAATTTACTATAGAAAAGTCAATCCCTGGCGCAATTAAAATTTGTGACAGTAGAAAATTAGTTTTTGAATAATTTACTATAGAAAAGGCAATCCCTGGCGTAATTAAAATTTGCGACAGTATAAAATTAGTTTTTGAATAATTTACTATAGAAAAGGCAATCCCTGGGATATTTAAAATTTGCGACAGTATAAAATTAGTTTTTGAAAAATTTACTATATAAAAGGCAATCCCTGGCGCAATTAAAATTTGTGACAGTTGAAAATTATTTTTTGAATAATTTACTGTAGAAAAGGCAATCCCTGGCGCAATTAAAATTTGCGACAGTAGAAAATTATTTTTTGAATAATTTACTATAGAAAAGTCAATCCCTGGCGCAATTAAAATTTGTGACAGTAGAAAATTAGTTTTTGAATAATTTACTATAGAAAAGGCAATCCCTGGCGTAATTAAAATTTGCGACAGTATAAAATTATTTTTTGAATAATTTACTATAGAAAAGGCAATCCCTGGCGCAATTAAAATTTGCGACAGTATAAAATTATTTTTTGAATAATTTACTATAGAAAAGTCAATCCCTGGCGCAATTAAAATTTGTGACAGTAGAAAATTATTTTTTGAATAATTTACTGTAGAAAAGGCAATCCCTGGCGTAATTAAAATTTGCGACAGTATAAAATTAGTTTTTGAAAAATTTACTATATAAAAGGCAATCCCTGGCGCAATTAAAATTTGCGACAGTATAAAATTAGTTTTTGAAAAATTTACTATAGAAAAGGCAATCCCTGGCGCACATAAAATTTGCGACAGTTGAAAATTATTTTTTGAAAAATTTACTATAGAAAAGGCAATCCCTGGCGCAATTAAAATTTGCGACAGTATAAAATTATTTTTTGAATAATTTACTATAGAAAAGTCAATCCCTGGCGCAATTAAAATTTGTGACAGTTGAAAATTATTTTTTGAATAATTTACTATATAAAAGGCAATCCCTGGCGCACATAAAATTTGCGACAGTATAAAATTATTTTTTGAATAATTTACTATAGAAAAGGCAATCCCTGGCGCAATTAAAATTTGTGACAGTTGAAAATTAGTTTTTGAATAATTTACTATAGAAAAGTCAATCCCTGGCGCAATTAAAATTTGCGACAGTATAAAATTATTATTTGAATAATTTACTATAGAAAAGGCAATCCCTGGCGCAATTAAAATTTGTGACAGTTGAAAATTATTTTTTGAATAATTTACTATAGAAAAGTCAATCCCTGGCGCAATTAAAATTTGTGACAGTATAAAATTAGTTTTTGAATAATTTACTATAGAAAAGGCAATCCCTGGCGCAATTAAAATTTGTGACAGTTGAAAATTAGTTTTTGAAAAATTTACTATAGAAAAGGCAATCCCTGGCGTAATTAAAATTTGCGACAGTATAAAATTATTTTTTGAATAATTTACTATAGAAAAGGCAATCCCTGGCGCAATTAAAATTTGCGACAGTATAAAATTATTTTTTGAATAATTTACTATAGAAAAGTCAATCCCTGGCGCAATTAAAATTTGCGACAGTAGAAAATTATTTTTTGAATAATTTACTATAGAAAAGGCAATCCCTGGCGTAATTAAAATTTGCGACAGTATAAAATTATTTTTTGAATAATTTACTATAGAAAAGGCAATCCCTGGCGCAATTAAAATTTGCGACAGTAGAAAATTATTTTTTGAATAATTTACTATAGAAAAGGCAATCCCTGGCGTAATTAAAATTTGCGACAGTATAAAATTATTTTTTGAATAATTTACTATAGAAAAGGCAATCCCTGGCGCACATAAAATTTGCGACAGTATAAAATTAGTTTTTGAAAAATTTACTATATAAAAGGCAATCCCTGGGATATTTAAAATTTGCGACAGTATAAAATTATTTTTTGAATAATTTACTATAGAAAAGGCAATCCCTGGCGTAATTAAAATTTGCGACAGTATAAAATTATTTTTTGAATAATTTACTATAGAAAAGTCAATCCCTGGCGCAATTAAAATTTGTGACAGTATAAAATTATTTTTTGAATAATTTACTATAGAAAAGGCAATCCCTGGCGCACATAAAATTTGTGACAGTTGAAAATTAGTTTTTGAATAATTTACTATAGAAAAGGCAATCCCTGGCGCAATTAAAATTTGTGACAGTTGAAAATTATTTTTTGAATAATTTACTATATAAAAGGCAATCCCTGGCGCACATAAAATTTGTGACAGTATAAAATTATTTTTTGAATAATTTACTATAGAAAAGTCAATCCCTATCGTAATTAAAATTTGCGACAGTAGAAAATTATTTTTTGAATAATTTACTATAGAAAAGGCAATCCCTGGCGTAATTAAAATTTGCGACAGTATAAAATTATTTTTTGAATAATTTACTATAGAAAAGGCAATCCCTGGCGCACATAAAATTTGCGACAGTATAAAATTAGTTTTTGAAAAATTTACTATATAAAAGGCAATCCCTGGGATATTTAAAATTTGCGACAGTATAAAATTATTTTTTGAATAATTTACTATAGAAAAGGCAATCCCTGGCGTAATTAAAATTTGTGACAGTTGAAAATTATTTTTTGAATAATTTACTATAGAAAAGGCAATCCCTGGCGCACATAAAATTTGCGACAGTATAAAATTAGTTTTTGAAAAATTTACTATATAAAAGGCAATCCCTGGCGCACATAAAATTTGTGACAGTATAAAATTATTTTTTGAATAATTTACTATAGAAAAGTCAATCCCTGGCGCAATTAAAATTTGTGACAGTTGAAAATTATTTTTTGAATAATTTACTATAGAAAAGGCAATCCCTGGCGCAATTAAAATTTGCGACAGTATAAAATTAGTTTTTGAATAATTTACTATAGAAAAGGCAATCCCTGGCGCAATTAAAATTTGCGACAGTAAAAAATTAGTTTTTGAATAATTTACTATAGAAAAGGCAATCCCTGGCGCAATTAAAATTTGTGACAGTTGAAAATTAGTTTTTGAAAAATTTACTATAGAAAAGGCAATCCCTGGGATATTTAAAATTTGCGACAGTTGAAAATTATTTTTTGAATAATTTACTATAGAAAAGGCAATCCCTGGGATATTTAAAATTTGTGACAGTATAAAATTATTTTTTGAATAATTTACTATAGAAAAGGCAATCCCTGGCGCAATTAAAATTTGCGACAGTATAAAATTATTTTTTGAATAATTTACTATAGAAAAGGCAATCCCTGGCGTAATTAAAATTTGCGACAGTATAAAATTATTTTTTGAATAATTTACTATAGAAAAGGCAATCCCTGGCGCAATTAAAATTTGCGACAGTATAAAATTATTTTTTGAATAATTTACTATAGAAAAGTCAATCCCTGGCGTAATTAAAATTTGCGACAGTATAAAATTAGTTTTTGAAAAATTTACTATAGAAAAGGCAATCCCTGGCGCACATAAAATTTGCGACAGTATAAAATTATTTTTTGAATAATTTACTATATAAAAGGCAATCCCTGGCGCAATTAAAATTTGTGACAGTTGAAAATTAGTTTTTGAATAATTTACTATAGAAAAGGCAATCCCTGGCGCAATTAAAATTTGTGACAGTATAAAATTATTTTTTGAATAATTTACTATAGAAAAGGCAATCCCTGGGATATTTAAAATTTGCGACAGTATAAAATTAGTTTTTGAATAATTTACTATAGAAAAGGCAATCCCTGGCGCACATAAAATTTGTGACAGTTGAAAATTAGTTTTTGAAAAATTTACTATATAAAAGTCAATCCCTGGCGCAATTAAAATTTGCGACAGTATAAAATTATTTTTTGAATAATTTACTATAGAAAAGGCAATCCCTGGCGCAATTAAAATTTGCGACAGTATAAAATTATTTTTTGAATAATTTACTATAGAAAAGTCAATCCCTGGCGCAATTAAAATTTGTGACAGTATAAAATTAGTTTTTGAATAATTTACTATAGAAAAGGCAATCCCTGGCGCAATTAAAATTTGTGACAGTTGAAAATTATTTTTTGAATAATTTACTATATAAAAGGCAATCCCTGGCGCACATAAAATTTGTGACAGTTGAAAATTATTTTTTGAAAAATTTACTATATAAAAGTCAATCCCTGGCGCAATTAAAATTTGTGACAGTTGAAAATTATTTTTTGAATAATTTACTATAGAAAAGGCAATCCCTGGGATATTTAAAATTTGCGACAGTATAAAATTAGTTTTTGAATAATTTACTATAGAAAAGTCAATCCCTGGCGCACATAAAATTTGTGACAGTTGAAAATTAGTTTTTGAAAAATTTACTATATAAAAGTCAATCCCTGGCGCACATAAAATTTGTGACAGTAGAAAATTAGTTTTTGAATAATTTACTATATAAAAGGCAATCCCTGGCGTAATTAAAATTTGCGACAGTATAAAATTAGTTTTTGAAAAATTTACTATATAAAAGGCAATCCCTGGCGTAATTAAAATTTGCGACAGTATAAAATTATTTTTTGAATAATTTACTATAGAAAAGGCAATCCCTGGGATATTTAAAATTTGCGACAGTTGAAAATTATTTTTTGAATAATTTACTATAGAAAAGGCAATCCCTGGCGCAATTAAAATTTGCGACAGTATAAAATTAGTTTTTGAATAATTTACTATAGAAAAGTCAATCCCTGGCGTAATTAAAATTTGCGACAGTTGAAAATTAGTTTTTGAAAAATTTACTATATAAAAGGCAATCCCTGGGATATTTAAAATTTGCGACAGTATAAAATTAGTTTTTGAAAAATTTACTATAGAAAAGGCAATCCCTGGCGCAATTAAAATTTGTGACAGTATAAAATTAGTTTTTGAATAATTTACTATAGAAAAGGCAATCCCTGGGATATTTAAAATTTGCGACAGTATAAAATTATTTTTTGAATAATTTACTATAGAAAAGGCAATCCCTGGGATATTTAAAATTTGCGACAGTATAAAATTAGTTTTTGAAAAATTTACTATATAAAAGGCAATCCCTGGCGTAATTAAAATTTGCGACAGTATAAAATTATTTTTTGAATAATTTACTATAGAAAAGGCAATCCCTGGCGCAATTAAAATTTGTGACAGTATAAAATTAGTTTTTGAATAATTTACTATAGAAAAGGCAATCCCTGGGATATTTAAAATTTGCGACAGTAGAAAATTATTTTTTGAATAATTTACTATAGAAAAGTCAATCCCTGGCGCAATTAAAATTTGCGACAGTATAAAATTATTTTTTGAATAATTTACTATAGAAAAGTCAATCCCTGGCGCAATTAAAATTTGTGACAGTTGAAAATTATTTTTTGAATAATTTACTATAGAAAAGGCAATCCCTGGCGCAATTAAAATTTGTGACAGTTGAAAATTATTTTTTGAATAATTTACTATAGAAAAGGCAATCCCTGGCGCACATAAAATTTGCGACAGTATAAAATTAGTTTTTGAATAATTTACTATAGAAAAGTCAATCCCTGGCGCAATTAAAATTTGTGACAGTTGAAAATTATTTTTTGAATAATTTACTATAGAAAAGTCAATCCCTGGCGCAATTAAAATTTGTGACAGTTGAAAATTATTTTTTGAATAATTTACTATAGAAAAGGCAATCCCTGGCGCACATAAAATTTGCGACAGTATAAAATTATTTTTTGAATAATTTACTATATAAAAGGCAATCCCTGGGATATTTAAAATTTGCGACAGTATAAAATTATTTTTTGAATAATTTACTATAGAAAAGGCAATCCCTGGCGTAATTAAAATTTGCGACAGTATAAAATTAGTTTTTGAATAATTTACTATAGAAAAGTCAATCCCTGGCGCACATAAAATTTGTGACAGTTGAAAATTATTTTTTGAATAATTTACTATAGAAAAGGCAATCCCTGGCGCACATAAAATTTGCGACAGTAGAAAATTATTTTTTGAATAATTTACTATAGAAAAGGCAATCCCTGGCGCAATTAAAATTTGTGACAGTTGAAAATTATTTTTTGAATAATTTACTATAGAAAAGGCAATCCCTGGCGCACATAAAATTTGCGACAGTATAAAATTAGTTTTTGAATAATTTACTATAGAAAAGTCAATCCCTGGCGCAATTAAAATTTGTGACAGTTGAAAATTATTTTTTGAATAATTTACTATAGAAAAGTCAATCCCTGGCGCAATTAAAATTTGTGACAGTTGAAAATTATTTTTTGAATAATTTACTATAGAAAAGGCAATCCCTGGCGCACATAAAATTTGCGACAGTATAAAATTATTTTTTGAATAATTTACTATAGAAAAGGCAATCCCTGGGATATTTAAAATTTGCGACAGTATAAAATTAGTTTTTGAAAAATTTACTATATAAAAGGCAATCCCTGGGATATTTAAAATTTGCGACAGTATAAAATTATTTTTTGAAAAATTTACTATAGAAAAGGCAATCCC
Organism: Dioctria linearis; assembly: GCA_963930735.1. NCBI lineage: Eukaryota > Metazoa > Arthropoda > Insecta > Diptera > Asilidae > Dioctria > Dioctria linearis. The sequence goes on along the minus strand of CAWVNZ010002273.1, from coordinate 6,142 downwards.
TGGCGCAATTAAAATTTGCGACAGTATAAAATTAGTTTTTGAATAATTTACTATAGAAAAGGCAATCCCTGGGATATTTAAAATTTGTGACAGTTGAAAATTATTTTTTGAATAATTTACTATAGAAAAGTCAATCCCTGGCGCAATTAAAATTTGTGACAGTTGAAAATTATTTTTTGAATAATTTACTATAGAAAAGGCAATCCCTGGCGCACATAAAATTTGCGACAGTATAAAATTAGTTTTTGAAAAATTTACTATATAAAGGGCAATCCCTGGCGCAATTAAAATTTGTGACAGTTGAAAATTATTTTTTGAATAATTTACTATAGAAAAGGCAATCCCTGGCGTAATTAAAATTTGCGACAGTATAAAATTAGTTTTTGAATAATTTACTATAGAAAAGGCAATCCCTGGGATATTTAAAATTTGTGACAGTTGAAAATTATTTTTTGAATAATTTACTATAGAAAAGTCAATCCCTGGCGCAATTAAAATTTGTGACAGTTGAAAATTATTTTTTGAATAATTTACTATAGAAAAGGCAATCCCTGGCGCACATAAAATTTGCGACAGTATAAAATTATTTTTTGAATAATTTACTATAGAAAAGGCAATCCCTGGCGCAATTAAAATTTGCGACAGTATAAAATTAGTTTTTGAAAAATTTACTATAGAAAAGTCAATCCCTGGCGCAATTAAAATTTGTGACAGTAGAAAATTATTTTTTGAATAATTTACTATAGAAAAGGCAATCCCTGGCGTAATTAAAATTTGCGACAGTATAAAATTAGTTTTTGAATAATTTACTATAGAAAAGGCAATCCCTGGCGCAATTAAAATTTGTGACAGTTGAAAATTATTTTTTGAATAATTTACTATATAAAAGGCAATCCCTGGCGCACATAAAATTTGTGACAGTTGAAAATTATTTTTTGAATAATTTACTATAGAAAAGGCAATCCCTGGCGTAATTAAAATTTGTGACAGTTGAAAATTAGTTTTTGAATAATTTACTATAGAAAAGGCAATCCCTGGCGCAATTAAAATTTGTGACAGTTGAAAATTAGTTTTTGAATAATTTACTGTAGAAAAGGCAATCCCTGGGATATTTAAAATTTGCGACAGTATAAAATTAGTTTTTGAAAAATTTACTATATAAAAGGCAATCCCTGGCGCAATTAAAATTTGTGACAGTTGAAAATTATTTTTTGAATAATTTACTATAGAAAAGTCAATCCCTGGCGCACATAAAATTTGCGACAGTATAAAATTAGTTTTTGAATAATTTACTATAGAAAAGGCAATCCCTGGGATATTTAAAATTTGCGACAGTAAAAAAATATTTTTTGAATAATTTACTATAGAAAAGGCAATCCCTGGCGCACATAAAATTTGCGACAGTATAAAATTAGTTTTTGAATAATTTACTATAGAAAAGGCAATCCCTGGCGCACATAAAATTTGTGACAGTTGAAAATTATTTTTTGAATAATTTACTATAGAAAAGGCAATCCCTGGCGCAATTAAAATTTGCGACAGTATAAAATTAGTTTTTGAAAAATTTACTATAGAAAAGGCAATCCCTGGCGTAATTAAAATTTGCGACAGTATAAAATTATTTTTTGAATAATTTACTATAGAAAAGGCAATCCCTGGCGCACATAAAATTTGTGACAGTTGAAAATTATTTTTTGAATAATTTACTATAGAAAAGGCAATCCCTGGCGTAATTAAAATTTGTGACAGTTGAAAATTAGTTTTTGAATAATTTTCTATAGAAAAGGCAATCCCTGGCGCAATTAAAATTTGTGACAGTTGAAAATTAGTTTTTGAATAATTTACTGTAGAAAAGGCAATCCCTGGCGCACATAAAATTTGTGACAGTTGAAAATTATTTTTTGAATAATTTACTATATAAAAGGCAATCCCTGGCGCAATTAAAATTTGTGACAGTTGAAAATTAGTTTTTGAATAATTTACTATAGAAAAGGCAATCCCTGGCGCAATTAAAATTTGTGACAGTATAAAATTAGTTTTTGAAAAATTTACTATATAAAAGGCAATCCCTGGCGCAATTAAAATTTGTGACAGTTGAAAATTATTTTTTGAATAATTTACTATAGAAAAGGCAATCCCTGGCGCACATAAAATTTGCGACAGTATAAAATTAGTTTTTGAAATATTTACTATAGAAAAGTCAATCCCTGGCGCAATTAAAATTTGTGACAGTTGAAAATTATTTTTTGAATAATTTACTATAGAAAAGGCAATCCCTGGCGCAATTAAAATTTGTGACAGTTGAAAATTATTTTTTGAATAATTTACTATAGAAAAGGCAATCCCTGGCGCAATTAAAATTTGTGACAGTTGAAAATTATTTTTTGAATAATTTACTATATAAAAGGCAATCCCTGGCGCACATAAAATTTGTGACAGTTGAAAATTATTTTTTGAATAATTTACTATAGAAAAGGCAATCCCTGGCGCACATAAAATTTGCGACAGTAGAAAATTATTTTTTGAATAATTTACTATAGAAAAGGCAATCCCTGGCGTAATTAAAATTTGCGGCAGTATAAAATTATTTTTTGAATAATTTACTATAGAAAAGGCAATCCCTGGCGTAATTAAAATTTGCGACAGTATAAAATTAGTTTTTGAATAATTTACTATAGAAAAGGCAATCCCTGGCGTAATTAAAATTTGCGACAGTATAAAATTAGTTTTTGAATAATTTACTATAGAAAAGGCAATCCCTGGCGCACATAAAATTTGCGACAGTTGAAAATTATTTTTTGAAAAATTTACTATATAAAAGGCAATCCCTGGCGTAATTAAAATTTGCGACAGTAGAAAATTATTTTTTGAATAATTTACTATAGAAAAGGCAATCCCTGGTGCACATAAAATTTGCGACAGTATAAAATTATTTTTTGAATAATTTACTATAGAAAAGTCAATCCCTGGCGTAATTAAAATTTGCGACAGTATAAAATTAGTTTTTGAAAAATTTACTATAGAAAAGTCAATCCCTGGCGCAATTAAAATTTGTGACAGTTGAAAATTATTTTTTGAAAAATTTACTATAGAAAAGGCAATCCCTGGCGCAATTAAAATTTGTGACAGTAGAAAATTATTTTTTGAATAATTTACTATAGAAAAGGCAATCCCTGGCGTAATTAAAATTTGCGACAGTATAAAATTAGTTTTTGAAAAATTTACTGTAGAAAAGGCAATCCCTGGCGCAATTAAAATTTGTGACAGTATAAAATTATTTTTTGAATATTTTACTATAGAAAAGGCAATCCCTGGCGTAATTAAAATTTGCGACAGTATAAAATTATTTTTTGAAAAATTTACTATAGAAAAGGCAATCCCTGGCGTAATTAAAATTTGCGACAGTATAAAATTAGTTTTTGAATAATTTACTATATAAAAGGCAATCCCTGGGATATTTAAAATTTGCGACAGTAGAAAATTATTTTTTGAATAATTTACTATAGAAAAGGCAATCCCTGGCGCAATTAAAATTTGTGACAGTAGAAAATTATTTTTTGAATAATTTACTATAGAAAAGTCAATCCCTGGCGTAATTAAAATTTGTGACAGTTGAAAATTATTTTTTGAATAATTTACTATAGAAAAGGCAATCCCTGGCGTAATTAAAATTTGCGACAGTATAAAATTAGTTTTTGAAAAATTTACTATAGAAAAGTCAATCCCTGGCGCAATTAAAATTTGTGACAGTTGAAAATTATTTTTTGAATAATTTACTATAGAAAAGGCAATCCCTGGCGCACATAAAATTTGCGACAGTATAAAATTAGTTTTTGAAAAATTTACTATAGAAAAGTCAATCCCTGGCGCACATAAAATTTGTGACAGATGAAAATTATTTTTTGAATAATTTACTATAGAAAAGGCAATCCCTGGCGTAATTAAAATTTGTGACAGTTGAAAATTATTTTTTGAATAATTTACTATAGAAAAGGCAATCCCTGGCGTAATTAAAATTTGTGACAGTTGAAAATTATTTTTTGAATAATTTACTATAGAAAAGGCAATCCCTGGCGCAATTAAAATTTGTGACAGTATAAAATTATTTCTACTGTCGCAAATTTTAATTACGCCAGGGATTGCCTTTTCTATAGTAAATTTTTCAAAAAATAATTTTCAACTGTCACAAATTTTAAATATCCCAGGGATTGCCTTTTCTATAGTAAATTATTCAAAAACTAATTTTATACTGTCGCAAATTTTATGTGCGCCAGGGATTGCCTTTTCTATAGTAAATTTTTCAAAAACTAATTTTATACTGTCACAAATTTTATGTGCGCCAGGGATTGACTTTTCTATAGTAAATTTTTCAAAAACTAATTTTATACTGTCGCAAATTTTATGTGCGCCAGGGATTGCCTTTTCTATAGTAAATTATTCAAAAAATAATTTTCAACTGTCACAAATTTTAATTGCGCCAGGGATTGCCTTTTATATAGTAAATTTTTCAAAAACTAATTTTATACTGTCGCAAATTTTAATTGCGCCAGGGATTGCCTTTTCTACAGTAAATTATTCAAAAAATAATTTTCAACTGTCACAAATTTTAATTACGCCAGGGATTGCCTTTTCTATAGTAAATTATTCAAAAAATAATTTTCAACTGTCACAAATTTTAATTACGCCAGGGATTGCCTTTTCTATAGTAAATTATTCAAAAAATAATTTTCAACTGTCACAAATTTTAATTACGCCAGGGATTGACTTTTCTATAGTAAATTTTTCAAAAACTAATTTTATACTGTCGCAAATTTTATGTGCGCCAGGGATTGCCTTTTCTATAGTAAATTATTCAAAAAATAATTTTCAACTGTCACAAATTTTAATTGCGCCAGGGATTGACTTTTCTATAGTAAATTTTTCAAAAACTAATTTTATACTGTCGCAAATTTTAATTACGCCAGGGATTGCCTTTTCTATAGTAAATTATTCAAAAAATAATTTTCAACTGTCACAAATTTTAATTACGCCAGGGATTGACTTTTCTATAGTAAATTATTCAAAAAATAATTTTCTACTGTCACAAATTTTAATTGCGCCAGGGATTGCCTTTTCTATAGTAAATTATTCAAAAACTAATTTTATACTGTCGCAAATTTTAAATATCCCAGGGATTGCCTTTTATATAGTAAATTATTCAAAAACTAATTTTATACTGTCTCAAATTTTAATTACGCCAGGGATTGCCTTTTCTATAGTAAATTTTTCAAAAAATAATTTTATACTGTCGCAAATTTTAATTACGCCAGGGATTGCCTTTTCTATAGTAAATTATTCAAAAAATAATTTTCTACTGTCACAAATTTTAATTGCGCCAGGGATTGCCTTTTCTATAGTAAATTATTCAAAAACTAATTTTATACTGTCGCAAATTTTAAATATCCCAGGGATTGCCTTTTCTATAGTAAATTATTCAAAAACTAATTTTATACTGTCGCAAATTTTAATTGCGCCAGAGATTGCCTTTTCTATAGTAAATTATTCAAAAACTAATTTTCAACTGTCGCAAATTTTAATTACGCCAGGGATTGCCTTTTCTATAGTAAATTATTCAAAAAATAATTTTCTACTGTCACAAATTTTAATTGCGCCAGGGATTGCCTTTTCTATAGTAAATTTTTCAAAAAATAATTTTCAACTGTCACAAATTTTAATTGCGCCAGGGATTGCCTTTTCTATAGTAAATTATTCAAAAAATAATTTTATACTGTCGCAAATTTTAATTGCGCCAGGGATTGCCTTTTCTATAGTAAATTATTCAAAAAATAATTTTCAACTGTCACAAATTTTAATTGCGCCAGGGATTGCCTTTTCTATAGTAAATTATTCAAAAAATAATTTTCAACTGTCACAAATTTTAATTGCGCCAGGGATTGACTTTTCTATAGTAAATTATTCAAAAAATAATTTTCTACTGTCACAAATTTTAATTGCGCCAGGGATTGCCTTTTCTATAGTAAATTATTCAAAAACTAATTTTATACTGTCGCAAATTTTAAATATCCCAGGGATTGCCTTTTCTATAGTAAATTATTCAAAAACTAATTTTATACTGTCGCAAATTTTATGTGCGCCAGGGATT